>JABUQX010092544.1:0-47130 GCA_015478945.1 Trachelipus rathkii | reverse complement strand
ATGGTAGTGAGTGCGTTATAGTAGAAAATAATAAAATGAGGGCAGTGGTTTGATTGACTGATTTACTGATTTAAGGTATGAAAAAACATTTTAATAAAAAATATGACTTAATCAATAGATCAATAGATCAATAATCACAACTGGACAGATGGGTGGCTGGATGGGTAGAAGGTAGTGGAGAAAGATAGGGCAGTTGATTTACTGATTTAACTATTTTAGGTATGTAAAACAAGCAATTTAATAAAAAAGTGACCTTGAACAATTCAATAGATCAAATAATGAATCAAATAGATCAGGATAACGAATGGTGGAATTTGGATGGTGGTTTATTACTGAATTTACATGATTTAGAGGTTATGTAAAAAACTTAAAATTTTTCGCTAATAAACATGAAAGCATAAATATATTTTAGTAAAAACAAAAAAATAAAATTAAAAATAAATAAATAAAAAATAATAAATTTTGAAAATAAAAATTAAGTTGAAAACAAAAGCTCACTCGTAAAAGCTAAAAAAATTATAAAATTTAATTAAAAAAAGAAAAACTGAACACGTTGCGTCTCGCGTGGTTTCGCCACCTGCATTTTCGATTTATTAGTTTGTGAAACGTTTTAAAAGGTTTATAGGGCAAATTAATTATCAATTATCAATTATATCCAAGTTTTATCACCTAGTATCCGGGATCGCGCCTGCGGCGCACGCGCCGGTTATACGCGCCGGATTGCGCTGCGGAAGCGGCACAAAACGCCACCAAGCACATAATAGTTCCAATTACCCCCAAAAGAGGGGTGCCCCCAATGTGGGCCAGCTGTCTTTTGAAACTCTTCTCAGCAGGGTCTTCAAACCATCATAGTATTTCGAAATCATATTAGACCTTATAACATAATTTATGATACCAATATTAAGTATACTATTATACAAATATTTACTAAGACTCAGCACCACACCGGAAAGCACCTAGTATTAGTCCTCTGCATCTATAACCGATATCCGAATCCGCATCCGTTCAGTACACACGTAGGTGCATACTCACTACTCACCCTCTCGCACACCTCATGCACACTCCTGCGACCTCATTTACAATATTTTTAAGGGGGGCCAGCACCCCCCCCTATGGTAATGCTGATGGCCACAACCAGTCTACGACGAGGTATACGTGTCACTCCAGGTAGATAGACAAATATTAATATCTCCATTAAATCCATTTGTAACTCTATCAGTGCCAAGACAGTTCTTACATGCCAGTCAAAAAATTAAAAGAATTAGTAATAAAATATATAATTAATAATTATATAATTAATATAAGAGTAGTTGTAATATTTGTAATAAAATATACCTTAAAATTTTTATACCAAGATTATTCAGCCTTCTACGTCAATTTCTCAGGTTTGGGGCCAGACATCACCCCACCTATAGAGTTGCATGCCACGTAACTGTCTTCGACGAGGTTAACGTCACCCCCAATATGGGTGTCAAGTTAGAGCAGATACCATGACCTATTATAGAACATCCTATTTATGATCGCAATCGTTTACATATTATACAAAACATCTATTTACGCTTACTGTAATGCTCGAACATTCTCTCAGATTCGGATCGAAGAATCCAAATTCCGGATTCCGCTTACCTAGCTACTAATTGCTTGCGCTATATTATCTCCAAAAATAAAATATGCGCTTACACTTAAAATAGCTATAAAACAGCGGCGGCGGCATATTTTAACCAAGGCCCATAATCTCGGCTACGACGAGGTTACGTCCACCCCTATTGGGTTGTTAATTTAGGAGAATAACTATGTTGTAAACTCTATTCATACCAGCTGTTTGGTTGGTGCGGTGCAGTGCGATTAATAAATATAAATAATAATAATATAATATAATCATAATAATAAAATAATAATAATAATAATAATAATTAATAATTAATAATAATACTATATCATAAAATTTTTGACCAATTTTTTTATCAGCCACTAAATTTTCTAATTCTTTTGCAATATTCTTTTGGGGCCAGCATCCCCCACCTATTGGGGTGGCAATGCCAAATTCGATTAACCTCGATCTTCATGTGGTTAACGTCAACCCACCATAGATGATAATGTAGATCAATTGCTAACCCATCTCTTAGCCGTGTGGTGTAGAGATTGTCGTGCCTAACATAATCCAAGAATATGAAATACCCAAATCTAAAAATAAAAAAATTAATACAAAATAAAAATAAAAATATAAAAATAATTATTTATCTAAATTGAAACTTTCTGATAAGAAGAAAAAAAAAAAAGTATTTTACAAAAAAAATAAATTAAAAATAATAATAATAAATTATATATTTATAATTTAATAATAATTTTATAATTATTAATCTAATAATTTTACTATTTTTTATTATATATTCATTATTATACCTTGGTTAAAGCATCCGGTTATTGTTAACTCTTGCAAACGCGGAGATCCCAATGCTCGAATCCCGCAAATATTTAGCATTTTACCAGATCTTGGCGCTAAAACTGGCCACCCTCTGATACCGTACTTATTGACATATCTTAATAATATAATAATAAATTTATATATATATATTAATATATATAATATATATATATAATATATATAATATATATAATATAATTAATATAATTATATATATATATATATAATATAATATATAATTAATATAATATATATATATACATATATATAATTATATATGTCTGTGTATGTTTATATATAATATACTAATTTCTATATTTTTTGCAATTTTTTTAAATCTTTTAAAAACAGTTCTATGTGAATACGCGAGCTGCGAGCAACATTAAACGGTACGCGAAGCAACCACTGTTGCATCGCGGCTACGGGTTGGGCACCCGCTGCTTTAGGAATTGCGGAATTAAATTTCATCCAAGATGAAAATAATGAGCAACTGGCCACACGAAATAGGTATATGAAATCGTTTAAATCTTGGCTTGATTTTAAGAAAGCGCGTTGACTGCTATTTTAAGTAAACCTGATAATGTCTTCATAATGTAAGAGTAATAATTGATACATAACAATAAATAATTATTAAAAAATTAAAAGTTAATTAAAAATAAAATAATTATATAAAAAATAAATTGTATACACTAAATAAATTATTATTAAAATTAAATAATTAATTTATTGACTAAATTTATTAATGTTTTATTATTGATAATTAATAATTAATTTAATATGAATGAAGGTCTAGCCTTTAACACTAGGGACTAAGTGTTGTATTAATTCAACGTAAATTATTGATAAATAATAATGACTGGTAGGCCCGGAGTAACTTTAATATAATCATAAATATTACTCATGGATTAATTATTAATTTATTACATAAAAAATAGTTATTATTAATATTATTAAATAATAATTAATTTAATAATAATTTAATAATTAAGTAAGTATTTAATTAATTAATATTAGCAAATAGAAATAATTAATTAATAATAATAATGTACTATTATTATTAACAATAATACCTGAATAAACACAAACATTTATTAATCTGAAAAACAGATTTCTTCGAGCCTTTCAGAATTATGCTGCTAACAAACCATCGGCTTCAAAATATACATAAATAAATAAGTATAGTAATATTCTGATAAAATTTAAATCTTATCGAAAATGAAATATAAAAATAAGAATTTTGGGGAGAATATTCTTATTTTTTTGATTATAGTAATCATATTGCAACGTATGAAACATTGAATTTGATATAATAATATTTGATATGATACTTAATAAACATTATATAATTTACACACTACATACTCTAAACTACTCTACTACACTACTACTTACTTTATTACTACTTACACTACTAATACTACTACTACTATACTATCTACTACTACTACTACAAATAATAAAATAAGAATAATAATATAAATAATAATAATAATAAATAATAATAATAAATAATAATAATAATAATAATAATAATATAATAAAATAAAATAAAAATAAAATAATATAATAATAATAATAATAATTAATAATAAATATAATAATAAATAATAATAAATAATCAATAATAATAATAATATAATAATATAATAAATAAAATAAAATAATAATAAAATGATAATTATAAAAATATTAATAATAATAAGTTAATAAGACTAATAATTAAATTAATAATAATAATAATAATAATAATAATAATATATAACAATATTAAAACAATAAATCAAAATAATAATAATAATAATCATAAATAATATATAATATAATTATAATTATAATAATAATATAATATAATAATAAAATAATAATAAATAAATATAAAATAATAATAATAATAATAATAAAATGAATAATAATATAATAATATAAATAATAATAATAATAATAATAATTATAATATAATAATAATAAATAATAAATAATATAATAATAATATAATAATAATTAATAATAATAATATATAATAATAATAATAATAATATATTTCTTTTGATTTATAAAATTCTAAATATTTGACGGCATGTAAAACTTAGTGTAAATAATGTACAAAATAATAAATTTATTTAAACCTCCCCTTTTATCTTCATTATTTATATTCCTTTTTCTCACACTTTTTTCTTCTTAGATTTAAAAAAAAATAGCTTACTCTCGAATAATTTTAGTATTCCCAATTTCTTGGTATGTCACAAATGTAATAGTTAATCCTTTCCAAAAAACTAATGCATCAACAGTTAAATGATTATCAATAAATATATAATATAATTACTATATATATTATAATAATATATTTATAAATATTATATATATATAACTATAATATAATATATATATATTATATAAATAATTCTATAAGAAATCTTTACTCTAATCTCTATAAATCGTATTACTTGTTGATCTGCCAGAGATAAGTAGAATGTACAGCTTAATTTATACTATAATTCACACCATTATATTAATAAACAAAACAAAAAAGTAAATTTGACATAAATAAATTATATACAATTCACACACTTTCGGTACGCACCTTCACGCTCTACAAGTTGAGTATTCAACATAATCACTGATACCAAAAGTATCAATCTCCATTGCAAATATTCATTCTATGGTATTTTTTTGATTTATTTAAATTGGGGTGTTGTCTTACTCGTATATATCATATACTGTTCACCAAAATTATATATTTAGTCTACTATTTGATGCAACAAGGTCAATTTTTCTAATCAATATATAATAAGTTTCTCCTACTCTATAAAGCGGTTCTAGAATGTCCCATCGATTTTATTGCATAGGCAAATCTGTTGTGTTAAATATACACCTCCTTGAAAATCATGACGCCAATATATTGCATCCAGTTGCAGGAACTTATAATGCCATATTTATTAATTTTGAATTATATTGGTTTCAAACTAGGTAATTGAATTTGAAGGATTGTATGTGAGTATTGGAAATGATTTTAGTCAACTTGGAAGTGTGAAACGGAGTTCAGTATGCTTTCCGACTTTGTTATTAAGGAATTAATATTATTGTAGAAATTCTGTTCACTTGTAATCTTTCGGATGATTGGAATGGGTAATTGTTAAAGTATCTTTAAAGTGAGAACAGAAAAGTCAAATCATTTTGTAGCATGTGGGAAGAGCAAATTGCGTATGACTCTAAAAAAGTTGAAGAATAGGTGCCTATTATTTTTTTAGTAGTGTATGAACAAGAATACCAATGATAGTATCATTGTTAACGGTACGGAGTGTTTTCAGTAACTGAATGAAATTGATGATGTGAGATGTGTCCAGCTAATTTGATGTGTCTTGAAAGGAAGTGAAGTATTTATTGCAAGTTTCCAAGAATAATTTGAAGGTTATTATCCAATGGAGTTCAATATGTTCAGAAATTAGTGAATCATTAGTCAGAAATTATAATAATATATATATATATATATATATATATATATATAAATATTTATATCAATATAATAATATAATATATATATTATATCATATATATAATATATTAATATAATATACTAATTATATATATATTATATATATAATAATATATATTATATGTATAGATATATATATATATATATCTATATACAATTACTATAAATTTATTATAATATTAATAATATATATATTATTTATATAAAATATTATATAATAACTAATATAATATATCTAATAATATATACTATATATAAATATATAATATTATATATATATATATATATATATAACATATATTACAAACAAAGTTAATACGACAACTTTACTGCGGGGTTCATAATTGATATAACACGATTAATATAATGATTCTATTTATTCACAAATTTATTCAAAAATGCACAAAAATAGAGAAAGTTATACACGTGTACCAAGTAAGCAGGGACTGATAGAAATTATTATTCTCAGAACTGTATTTCAATGTTTCCTAATGTTCTGTATATTCACCCTGATACGAAAATAGGTCTTGTTCGACATCTTGTGATAAGGTCTTCCATGCACTCAAATCACCTAGGGGTCTTCTTCTTTATCTCTACCTATCATTATGTACCAGACATGTTCAATGAGATTAACGGGAGACTCCATCATAAATATAAAATATATAACTACTTGTTAAAGGTAAACGTTTCTTGATGAATATTCATTATATATTTTAGAATCTTGAATTAAAAAAAAATATATTTTTTTAAGGGGGAGGGAGCACTTTTTTTCATAAACAGAAATTATAATAAACTCTTTAATTTTTAAGATATTTCAACGTTTTTGGAACCAAAATACTCGTATGATGTTCAGTAATAATAATCGTTTAGACATATTTTTTCTAAATTTATTTATTTATTTAAAAAATATTTGAAAGAAAATATTTAAAAGAATATTTTTTGAAGAAAAATAATCAAGCATGGCTGACACTACCTTACATTATCAAAATCAAAATGAAGGTCAATCTGTTGATGTGTAAATGGGCAAGGTTTATATCAAATATGAAGGAAATACTTTTTTTTTCAATGATTTTTTTTTATTGTGTGAGGACATGTTTCAAAAAATGAAATGTGAGAAAAAAGCAAAAAACATTTGGAAATTTTATTCGTGTTTCTTAGTTTAAATAACAATTTATCACACATATATTATTATATATATATATATATATAAATTTATATATTATATAATAACTAATTATATATATAATATATATATATATATATATATATTATATATATATATATATATATAAATAATAACATTTATTTTATGGTATATTTCATTAATTATATGCGTATATTTTATAATTTATTGTAATTAGACTTTGTAAAATATATATATATTATTGATATTATTATATAAAATATAATTATTTTTCAAAATATGTCTCACTACCAGTTTGGGTATAATTCTTTTACAAACCAAAGAATAATATTAATGTTTTTTATTCCGGCTCCGGCTCCGGCTCCGGCTCCGGCTCCGGCTCCGGCTCCGGCTCCGGCTCCGCTCCGGACTCCTGCTCTGACTAAAGTCGACACTTATTAAAAATTAGTTTCACACTATCTTACATTGTTTGCAATAAATTTTTCACCTAATAAAAAAGTTATTTCTTGAAAAATTATTATCCAAGGTATCCGAATATCGAATTTTTCGCTCGGCCCGACGAAATGTTTCGCACCATTTGAAATGTTCAGCACTCATCATACAATAAATTTTTCACCTAAAAAAAATTTCTTGAAACAAATTATACCTAGACTCCGCTCCGACTCCAGTTCCGGCTCCGGCTCCGGCTCCGGCTCCAGCTCCGGCTCCGGCTCCGGCTCCGGCTCCGTTTCCGGCTCCGACTAAGGTTTCTTCGCTATTTTCAAAACTGGTACATGTTATTCTAAATTATTCGCACATTTTTTTCACCAAAAAATATATCTTGAGAAATAAATTAACCAGAATCCGAATTCATTCGAACTCCATCAACAGCTCCGGCTATCCGACTTAAGTTTCTGCATTATCTTGGGAAATTGTTCAAACCTGCATCTTGGAAATAATTTTTCAACCTAAAAACATAATATTCTTGAAAAAAAATTATAACCAGAAAATATCGGCCTCGGCTTCACGGTCTTCGGCTATTCGGCTTCGGTGCTTCGCTATCGGTCTTTCGGCTTCGGCTCGGCTTTCGCTTCGGCTATTGGCTTCGGCTTCAGGCTTCTTAGGCTTCATTATTTGAGCTGTGGATAAAAAGAATCCCTTGAGATCATGGTTTGAGAAGTGTTTGCAAGAATAATTACAAAAATAAAGATAAATATTAGATTATCAGTAATTACAAAAGTAATAATCATATCCTTGAGCCAGAACCCTCAGAAACTTGCAAAAATTATGAATCCAAGGATAATCCACATCTTCAAAAGATCTCCCGACACTCACTCTTAATATATAATTTATCCTTTAATCCTCAAAGAATAATGAGCTCTCTATATAAAGTTGACAAACATTATATTATCAACCGAAATCTCCAAGCCAACCACTATGATTCTGGTGTTGACTATGAATGGAGTGCTACGTGGTTACGATTATATATTTATTTTAGAAGCGCGTGATAATTATAATGTTATTAGTCTCAGCTATGAGAACTAAGATATCCAAAACAGCATTAAAGTGTCTCCAGAAATTGATGCTTATTTACAGAATTAATATTTAATGTGTATCCTGCGTTGTTTTATTAACAGGCGCAATTGTATAATAAATATTATAAGTACATTAATATATATTAATTAATCTATTACTATAATAATTATTATGATTAATTGAGAAATTCCTCATATTACTTTAATTATTAATTATTATAAATTTAATTAATTTATATTAATAATTTTATTAATAACTAAAAATTTCTAAGAATAATTAATTAATAATAATTAATATTTAATCATTTAATAATCAAAGATACAAAAACAAATTTTATATTAAGTTTTTTATAAACAAAAATTATTATCAAATAAGTTAATAATAATGATAAAAACTAATTAATTAGTATTAATATACGTAATCATTAATTAGATTATTTAATTATCAATAATTAAGAATTACATGAAATTTATTCAATAAAGTATTTAATATTTCTTAGGAATTATTACATTACTTTTTAATTTGATATTTAAAAGACTTATTATTGTTCATACTATTAATGTTTTAAATTATAGATGATTTAGTTATTTCCAAGAATTAATTATTATATTAATGAAGGAACATTATCAGGTTTACTAAAACATTTGCGTCAATAAACTATCATAAAATCAAGCAAGATTTAAAACGATTTTCATAAAAAGTCTCACAAGAAGGATTTGCCTCCATCTTTTCATCTTGGCAGAAATTATTCAGCATATTTCTAATAGCATTCGATGCCCAACCGTAGCTCGGCGAGCAACATGTTTGCTCGCGTAACCGGTTTTTTAATGTTGCCTCCGGACAGCTAACGCGCAATCACATTCATCACGTTTATTAAAAATATAAAAAATTTCAATAAATTTTTATAATATATACTATATATATATTCTTATAATATTACTAATATATATATATATATTATATATATATATATAAATATTACTATATATATATATAATATATATATATATAATATTATAATTATAATATTATATTATTATTATTTTTATATATTTAAAATATTGTCTATTTTTATATAATATAATATTTATTATATATATATTATAGCATATATAATATTATATATATATATAAGTAGTCAAAGTACGGTATCAGCAGGAGTTGGCCAGATTTGCGACAAATTTCTGGTTAAAATGCTAATATTTAGCGGGATTCGAACATGGACTCCCGCGTTGCCAGAGTTAACAATAACCGGAATGCTCTAACCACATAGGCCATAATAAAAAAAATAAATAAATAAAAAATAAATAAATAAATAAATAAATAAATTAAATAATTAAATAAAAAAATTAAATAAAAGAAAACATAAAAAAGTAAAGTGTCTTTTGCACGAATATTATTTTTATTGACGTGCATATTTCACCCGCCCCCCCTGTTGTGGCCCCGCACCGCCACCGCACCGCACCACACCCAAAGCCATCTTTGTCGAACAGGTAGAGTTTGCTACATGGGATCTCTCTCAAACTTGACACCCCCATTGGGGGTGAGCGTAACCACATCGAAGACGAGGTTACGTGGCCATGCACCCCATAGGGGGGATGCTGGCCCCCAAACCTGAGATATTGACGTAGAAGGCTGAAACTGGTGGTATAAGCCCTTCTTATTAAGAGTATTATTTTATATTATTTATTATTATATTATTATATGTATTTATTATATTATTATTATTATTATTATTATTATTATTATTATTATTATTATTGATTATTATTTATCGCACTGGCACCGCACCAACCAACACGCTCGGCGTAATGAATAGATGTGTTACAACATGGTATCTCCCTCAAATTAAACAACCCCATAGGGGGTGACGTAACCTCCGTACGTAGACATAGGTTAGCTGGCCGATTGGGGGGGGCATCCCCAAGGGGGGGGTGGGTGTTGCCCCCCTAAAAATTGAAATGATCGTAGAAGCCTGAAATTTGGAGATATTATAGAGGAGGAATGAGTAAATAGGATACACGGAATCCGGATTTCGGGAATTCGATTCCGGAACCGGACTACCGGTGCCTGCTCCCGGTACGGTTGCCTCTGATTGAATGTTAGTTAAATATTTTGTATAATAATACAATATTGGTATTCATAATATAATGTTTTTATAAGGTGTTAACACATACAGCAAATTTGACTACTCCCCATAGGCATGGTGGACCGTAACCTCGTCGAAGACGAGGTTTACGTGGCCATGCCACCCCATAGGCGGGTGCTGTGCCATCCACTCAAACTCTGAGATATATGATCGTAGAAGGCTTTGAAACTTGGTATAAGCCCTTCTTATAAAGTTTATTATTTTATTTATTATATTATATTATTATTATGGTTATTATTATATATTATTATATAATTATATTTATTATTTATTATATTAATTATATTATTATGTCATTAATTATTATTATTATTCGCACTGCCACCGCACCAACCAACATCCTGGTAAATGAATTAGAGTTTACACATATGCTGTATCTCTCCCTCAAATAAAACAACCCCCAACGGGGTGACCCGGTAACCTCGTCGTAAGACTAGGTTGACGTGGCCATGCATTCCCATAGGGGCGGCGGTGCTGGCACCCCTAAAATTGAAATGCTCTTAGATATATATTAATATAGAAATATTTTAGATAGTTATAGAGGAGAGATATGCTAGTATAGACTAGGCATACGGCATTCCGGATCTCACGCGATTCGATCCGGGAACCGCACTGGTTATGCTGGGCTCCACACAAAGACAAATTTTCAAGCAGGATGTTTATGGAAACGCAATAAGGAGTAGTATGACTGAAGGGTTCAAGTTAACATATTTGTATAAAAATTACAATATTGGTATCAAAAATATATGCGTTCTCATAAGGTCATCAGACAAAGACTATTTCCGAATATCATAGGTATTCTATCTGAACAACAGACCCCTACTGCACGAGAAGAGTTCAGAGACAGCTAGGCCCAGCACGGGCTGGCGGTCTTCAGGTGGGCGCCACAGCGTAGGCGCCATTGCTGGTACGCGCAACGCCGTGTTCCGCGGTCGCCCCGCAGGCGCCAGAAACAATACCCACTTGCAGCAGAAACTCCACGCGCTGCATACAATTGGAGAACCGTCAAAACAAAACTCAGTTCCAGTGTTCTTTTACATTATAATTTTTATAATTTTTTTTAATAAAGACTTGTTACACGAGATGAGCTTTTGTTATTACAACACTTAATTTTTTCAAAAAATTTATTTATGTTTTATTTATTTTATTTTTAAGTTTATCTTTTTTGTTTTTACTAAAATATTTTATGCTTTTCATGTTTATACCGGAACAAAATTTAATCCCAGTTGATTTACATACCCTTAAAATCATGTAAACTCACAGTTAAATACAAACCACCATTCAAGGCCACTCGATTCTGTCCAATCCGTATGATCTATTGATCATATTGATCTATTGATTGAATCAAGTCATATTTTTTATTAAAAATGCACTCATGCTGAGACTATATTACAAAATACACACACACTAAATTCAAGATTAAAAATCACACAAGTAAATCAAAACATAGGCCACTCTCCAACCACCACCTAATACTAACCCATACTTAAAATAGAATTACATAAGATTGATCTATTGATTTAATTGATCTATTGATCTATGATTCAAACATTTCAATATTTTTTATAAAATTATTGCGTTGTCTTTACATACCTAATATGCCACAGTAAATCAGAAATCAAAACAACCCCTTCTCTACCACCCTCCTACCTTGCTATGATCTATTGAACCTATTGATCTATTGATTTCAAGTCATTTTTTTTCTTATAGTTATAAATAAGTTCTTTGGATAAAAGTAGGGAAAGAAAACAAGTTTTTATTTTAAAGCGTTTATAAGCCAAGTGCCTTCCCTACATAATCGTTAGCATCGCCTTCTAAATACATGAATGATAAACCACAGCATTCCAAACGCCGAAACGTTATTTAAAAAAAACATATAGATGAAATAAAAATTACAGTATACACCAACATAAATTAGATACGATAGGTTGTTACAGGAATAGACACAAAAGGTCTTACACATACAATTGGGAAAAAACCAATTATTGTATTTTTAAAAAAAGATGTATACATAATGATTACTAAACTATAAAATCTAAATAGGCATGAGAGTCAAGAAAATTATAACAGACATTATTTCTATTCTATACACGGCATATCCATTGATTCCATTGCTCGGAAACAATTCTAAGGAGAAGTATATGGAAGATGAGACCAGAGTCGGTATCCAATTTTGTCTGTATCCAATTTTACAGAACCGAGTTCATTACAGGCGAATACACCTAAAAAACTTCTTTCTATTCACAGCTTGTAATATTTACGTTCTGTCATTCATGGTTTCTAAGTAATCTCAAAGAAATTAATAATTTCGTTTCATCATGTCGAATCTAGGATGATTGAAGGATGTCCAGATGACACCCAAAACTTGAGATGCGAGGATATATGTATATCAAACCTTTTGATCAAATTTGAGAAGCGTATCAACGCCTAATAGTTTCTATCTTTTAGGGATATTGAGGATGATAAAGCATTACAAGACCTGAAGAAATCAGCAGTGAGATACGTATGCATAATAAATTACTGTTTCCGGCCATAAAAGACGTTGAGATACGAGACACCATTGTTTCATCACCATGGTATCGCTGCAAGATACAGAGCAGTATTAGCAAGATACAATCGTAAAAAAGGAACGCGAACATTGAGAATGAAGTCTTACAATATCATCTATAATCACGACCGTTCATCGGTAAACACAATTACACTAAAATAAAGAGAGAGGATAAAACTAAAATACACCACATCATCAAGTCACGAAAATGAGGGTAATATTAAAAGAGCAGGAAAAACTTTTCTTATCCATAATTTTTCCAGACCAAATAAGACATCGTGTTCTACAATTCCTATTACTTACTTACTGCGACGGTAAGCCTACCATTCGAACGAATGGTTATGGTAATATTAATACTATATTTATATACCTTGCTGTAAATTTAAAAATTTACTCTCAAATTCTCTTTGATTGGATACTTTCATTGCTTTTGTATCGGTCAAAAGATCGTATTTCTCGTATTTCCATATAGTGAGTTTAAAGGAGATGATCCAATTTCACTTTACGTACACGTCATAGATAAGATCATCCAATAATTATAAAACGATTAGCTTGGACCGTTAGTTACGTGGCCTAAAAAGTGAGCGCTCTTTAACATTAAGAGCAAATTCACGGTTGAGTCTAGGGCTAACCTGATTGCCGCGTGTCGCACTGATATAGAGGCTAGAATAAGTCGTCCCTAGAACAGAGAAATATAATAACCGTTTACACGTCCATAATTTATACATACGTATGTTATTTTTTAGACTTAGTCAGCGCCTACGTTACACTATGTTACTATCTCACAATCTTTTAAGATTATTATATATCCTGCTCACTGATTGCCAGATGAGAAGACCCTTCGGAGAACATGTCTTGAGAAATAATTTTTAGCGTTAAAGTTTCCAATATAACCTTCCCATAGGGAGCAACTTATGATTTAATGCTAAACATTCGTATAGAATGTATGTCCATTTTAAAAAAATCTCCATTCCTTCATTTGAATATGTATATTCAAGTAAAATTTAGTCTCGTGTGAAGGAAAAAAAAATTTTTTATACACTACGTGATCGGTTCCTGTGTAGATCTTGAACCAGTCTTTCGGTTAACTACTTAGGTATTCTTCATGCGATAATTAAAACACACATTCGAAGGGTCAGATACATTGCAGGAAGTGCCCAGGGGATATTGATATTCGAGATCTTGCTACATTAATGGTATTGTGTTTGCTTTTTGCATTGAATTTAGATCATTAATACTCTTACCACTGGCCAACATTCTCACAGATCGAGGAGGGATCAACTGAGAAGAGATTCCAAATTCACTCTATACAACATAGATATCTGGGCTCGGCAGGGATCGGCGGAAAAGATGAAATGAGCATCGATTGCTGCGTACAATTGCCGGATCGTTATAATGAGGAGAGATTTGCGTTCTTTAAACACTCTACTATTTATATTATATCGATATATAGTTACAGGTTGTCACTGTTTATGCGAAATAGTTGCCACTTATCATCATTATTAGAGAGCAAACACATCAAAACACCGTTTTCTTTTAATTCCTTTCCTATTCCTACTGTTATAAAGGTGTTTTTACGGGCGACTCTAACCTTGACCAGTCATCTATTACTTCGTATTTTTATCGTTTAACATCATCTTAAACTATATTATCATACAGAAAGCATCGGACTAGTCAGATCGGAGTGTTTTTTTTATCATCTGCCTTTCGTGGATCGATACCATCCCATTAATATATCTTGTGCGAAAGATCTAATACCTGTTATTCCAGCTGCCTATTTGTTTTAGACGAATTGGTATTTAAAATCCTCCGTATGATTTAAACAAAGGGATATATCACGTTCTGAACAGGCACGTAATAGCAAATAATATTCTCGACATTTAAACCATATGTCCTCTCTGCATTTGCATGACCCCCTGAAGACTCTTATCTCTATCCATATTATATTATATTAATTATTAATATTATACGGAGCCTTCCTTCTAATGTGTATCTTTACACACTTGGCTGTCCCAGTATTTGTGATGATGTGGGTATGGATACCTCTACGCTCTCTTATATAAATACGAAATCGAACTCAGTGGGTCTTTACTCAACAGTAAGTTAGGGTGAACACTTAGGAAAGCTTATAACTGCTATTACCTTTAGGAAATAGAATTACATTTATACCCTTAACAAAAAAAGATTCTTTAGTATTTCCGTACATATCTGATAGTCTATAACATCTGTATAAACAATAGGGCCTATTTTACCTGGATCTAGTGTAAACATTCTTAGAGCATGCATACAAAAATATCTTGTAATGAACTCATTCTATTAATTAGGTTTTGTCATTTTTTGAGAATCATACTCTATCCATCTTATCATTTATTGGTATTTTAAACGAATTTAAATCCTTGTAGAGAAATGGTATTGATGTCATTATTTCTCAATATTGAGTCTCTACAAGGCGAAGTATTTATGATGAAATCTGCAGAAAACACGCTCAGAAATGGAAAATAAATAAAACTTTCTAATCTTTCAGCGTTACACATTATGAGTTTGAGATGTTAATGGTAAATATAAACACTGTTATTCTTCTCAATTTAACAGGATTTTTAATAGTTTAACAAGAATTAACACTAAAATCTCTTTTTATACTATATTGACTTGGTTGTCAAAATTTAGTTTATTTAAGGCACCTTATATTGTATAACACATCAGTAAACCGATTTGAGTTTGGAAATATTTTTCAGAGAATTTATTTCTTATTACACCATCAATCCCATAATTTTTTACTTAGCTTTAATATTTCTTTATTTCTATTTTTAACATAATTCAAAATAATATATAAAATATTTATTTAAAGACAGAGGGTAACTCTAATGATATTCTCAAACAGACGCATTCAAGAATTATTTTCACTTTAATCCTGCTTCATAATTTTCATATGTACGGGATCAAAAGTTATATAAATAGGGTTCAATAATTGAGTTGTACAGTCTGATATTTTTTATTTTCCGGATGTATATCCATAGAAGCCGATGAAGTGGCAGCGGTAAAATAGAAATAATCTTCTGTACATGTGATACAGTTTCACATACAACTTATTTACACGAGATTAGAGTCTTTACACTATATCGGAGCTTTCTTCCGTATATGCCACTTTACACTACTGATATGTTACCATGTGTGAATGGATAAGGGTTCCCTATCGACATCTCTTATATTACAATCTTACGTGTTCTATAACTATAAAGAGCGTCTTACTATTCAGAGCGTATAAGTAGTTACACTAGGAAAACTTAAAAAACTATCTACCATCTTTATAGGGAAAATGTTTATCACTACTTAGTATAACTGTTGCCTAGCAGATGTTTCAACTATAATGAGGTTCTACAATTATCACTGTAAACATATGCTACACCAGGGTATTTATATATATATTGTTAACATCTTTTGAAGGCGTCAAACATTGAACAAAATATATAGGAATCATTAATCAATGAGTTGCTTTTTGCTACTAGGAACTTATCTAAATACACATCTGTCACCATAGAAAATAAATTAAAAAAAATAAAAAAAATAAAAAAAAAAATAAAAAAAAAATACTGAAATATAGTAGGAATATAATGTATTAATTCATTTTAGAGGCTCTTTGATATGGCGTATATAATTATTACTCCAAATATTGATCAATATAACGTAAGTAGCTACATTTTTCAGAAACAGAGTCTGAAGTGTGGAAATATAAAGTAAAACTTCTACTTAAGGAGATTTACTAAGAGCTTGAGACTGTTTAAAGGTTCATTAACACATTGTCCACTTATCGTTTTGAATTATGTTTTATTAACTAGAAATACTATATCTTTACATATATTATTGTTATTGTTATTTAAATTGTTATTGTTATTAAAGCTACGAAATACTATATCTGAGCTAAGCAGATTTATAGAGACCCCGTGTATTAATTAAATATTCTTTCATAAGAAATAATATTCTCATTTACTGCCTCTCTTACACGCATATTAAGCTCTCATATTCTGCTTGTTTAATTTAAGACACGTTTTATAACATTTCTCAAACACTTAGCTAAAATTATTACAATCATGCTCATATATGTGAATCAGCGCATAATTTTAGCTACGCTCGCTTCCAGATATCATTTCGCATATTAAACCTCGAAGACTTTCAGTATACATTTTACTCGCTCGAGTTTTATATAGAACTTCAATATACTAAGTAGTGAGCAGTCTGATTATTTATATTTTCCGGATATAAGTCCATAGAGCCGATGACGGCAACAACGTTAAATAAAAATGATCTTCACTCTCCATGCTCACAACATAAACTGATCAATGTTTCCTAATTTCGCTAGCATTTATATAACTAGTTAAACTTACACAGTGTGAGGGTAACCATATACCCATTTGACAAGATTACTGAGTTCTATTTTACCTTTCCTTTAGATCCTAATATTTTTTCTAATTTTATAATGTGTAAAGGTAATATTTTTGGTCAAATCGTATTTTTACACTCTGATTATTTTACTTTTGTTTATATATATAGCAATTACCTCACTATTTATTTATTTTCCCGAGTGTCTAAATATCTCTAGCATAGTTATAATTTTTAAACCTGTCTCTAGGTGAGGAATTCTCTGATGTAAGTATATATACTTAAAAACTCTGCTCAGACCACCAGCTTCATACTACCTTTTACTGAAATATTCATCAGTTCACTATGATACTCTCACTATAAAATTCCCCTACTATTAATACCTGCTTGTTATCTTTTATATTTTTATCCTTTGAGTTATGATCAGGCTATTACTAAAGGGTTTTTCTTCACTACACTCCTATATAGGGATAATTACTCTATAATACTGATATCTATATATGATGAGACCGATTTAATAAAGAAGTATAGCCACAATATCTTAGTTAAGTATATATATTATCAGTAAAATTAATTTAAATGTATTATTCATCTTCGTAAAATTACTATACTCATGGCATATTACTTTCACTTTACTCTACTATAGTACGTTAGTACTCTTCAACTATAGCCGCTTTATAAATAGAAAAAGTACGCAATCGGCCTATGTCATATTCAGATTACGTATTATCTTGAATAACTTCTTTTAACCTAACAAAATCATGACGCTGACACCTTATCTGTCCATATCATTTGCAAGGATATCGGCCATACTTCATTTATAATTTTCTCTCTCGTTTGACCAGCTCTCTCTTGCCTCTCTCGCTCCTCTCTCTCTCTCTCTCTCTCTCTCTCTCTCAGCCACTATCCTCACTACTTCTGCTCTGCACTTTTATCTCTTATCTCCTCTTTTAAAAAACCCTTCTTCACACACTACATAAGTTATCCTGGAAGTATACATATCTATCACACAAAATAGAAATATATATATATAATAATTATATATATATATATTATAACCTATCGTATGTTATATAAGATTTATATAATTTTTATCTATATATTGGTCAAGTCTAGTTGCCATACTCTATCTAAATGTGGAGCTATTGTATGTATTCAAATGAAAGACTCAAGGAAAGTGTTATTTTTGTCAGATATAGGTTGTTTTTGCAATGTATAATACACTATGATATACCTTGGCCTTTTTTAAAAGTGATTTTCTTATCAATTGCTCTAATATTTAAATTTGTAGAGATATCTTTTTGAGTGTCAACCTATGAAAACAACCCAAGATAACTGTATATGGGCTTTTTCACATCAAAGTAATATTTATCGACCGCTTCCTTAGCCTCCATGATTGACAATGACATTAACAATAAAAATTATATTCATTTATACTGAAAGGTGATATAAAAAACCAAATGTTATATATGAAATATTAAGAGTAATAAAGTCACAAAAATAAATATTAAAATTATTTTAAATTACAAGTCTAAAAACATAGCAAGTGTATACAGAAAAGATAACATAGGTTATATACATAATTTAACATTACAAATAATACAATCATATAAAAAAATACAATAAATAATTAGGAACTAATCCATTTTGAAGCGAGGTATGGTTTTTTTCTTATTCTTCCTATACTTGAACGCAATGTACTTCTACTTATCAGCTTTAATCTATCCGATGCAAAAGAACTACCAGAAGGACTTGCATCAGGTCTAGGAGAAATTGGAATATTATCCAGATCCGCTAATCTTTGTTTATTCTGGATTAAAGTTCTCGGAAAATTAATAGTCTGAAGTTCTTGTTTGATCCTGTTCCATCCTGCTACAGAAGCCTTCTTCCAATCACGAGAGAGATCGGATATCAAGTCCACAAAATTCGATCCAGCTATGACTTCTTCCTCAATAATGATTTGACCGAGTATATTCAAAGATAATTGATCTTTTTAAAATATTATATAGAGCTATACCCGTTTTCTTACTCCTCATTACCAAGCTTTCCTCGAGTACATGTTTAAAATTATCTTCTCTTTTCACTATAGGTTTAGTATCTGTTGCTAGAGCTGAATCTTCCTTAGCGCTGAATTTATAAAACTTTTAGATCTACTAATTTTTGTATAGCATTTTGATATAGGATTCTTTTTTCATGAATGTTAACATCAGAGTTTAATATTTGATGCAGTTCCTTCCCGTAATTATTTATCTGTTCAACTTTCGGATCATATAAAAGCTCAAAAGGCTGCTGTGTGAAGCAGCGCGTTTGAATAAGGGTTATAGCTGTCCTGCCACAGGTGAGGGTTTGATTGAGGTTGTTCGAATTGGTTGTTTGTTGTTGTTTTGTTGTTGCTTGTTGTTTGCCTGGTTTTTGTTTTGTTTGATTTTGTTGTTGTTGCTGTTAGTTGTTGTTGTTGTTGTTGTTGTTTGTTGTTGTTGTTGTTGTTGTTGTTGTTGGTTGTGTTAATGTTAGTATTGTTGTTGTTGTTGTTGTTGTTGTTGCTTGTTGTTGTTGTAGATGTAAGGTTCCTGTGTTATATTTCATCTATCATCATAATTCGCTGTAGAGGTAAAACCACTACCTTCTTCATCATTGAGCAAGCCACTTGCGGTTATCAATAGGTGGCTATAACGGAATAAGTAGCTTATAAGGTAGGAAACACCATCCGTCGCCCTTCTGTAAGTGAGACATTACTTATTTATTATTTTTAAGTTTCTTAATTAAGTTACCAGCAAGTTTTTAAATGATGTTTCTATGTAACGACGTAGATTTACCTTCTGAGGTCTGTTTAAGGGAACATTAAAGGAACAATTCCTTTTATAAGATTTAAGGAGATACTACTGCTATACATTGTATAAATTTTTTATCTTCACAAATCAGTTTACGTTTTTCAGAGGTTCAGGCTTTTAAAATTTTTCTCATAAGATTTTGAGTGAAAATAAGATTTAGACTAACTAGAGTACTCATTAATTTTCAGTGATAATGGAATATACTATACTGTCTCAATCGTCATTTAGGGCAAGATATTTGTAACCGGACCCAGTAACACTCTATGACGTTATGTGCTCTTATAGGATGAATAGCTCATCACAGTATAAGTAATATAACCGTTGAGAGGTATTAAGATGTAACACTTCTATTTATATACTTTTAGGAACTCTTTAACGTTGTATTAAGATAGGCGGATAACAATTATGCTATAGCCTCAGCCTATATAACAACATTGACTGACTCATATATAATCCCTTCACTTTTGTCCGAGAACAAATGAATAAATACTGTGAGTGTATGTTTTATAAAAGGACACATCTCACCTCATTAATACTTTATGTGCAGTTGAAACGTATTGTTTATGCAGATAAAACTTGAAACGTTTTAAAATTGAAATGTAATGTATGTTCGGTTAAACCGTAATATTTGTGCATTTGAAACGAAAAAAGTAATACTTTCGAAGTTGTAACGTAAAGCGATTTTATTTGAAAACTAATATTTATGCAGTTAAATCGTAATGTTTATTCAGTTGAAATGTTTATTAAGCTGAAATGTATTTATTGAGCTATTGAAGCGTAATATATAATTTAAGGATTATATTAGAATAGATTGCTAGAGTGGGCTCTTCTATCGAGACCCCTTGTCACTAAGACACTAGTAGAGAATTCTTATTTCTGGTGGTAGACGAAAGATTTTATATAGAGTATATCTTATCAATAGCATATATACACCAAGTTAGGAGATTGTACAAGAATTCACAATCGGTGTTGATACAGTGTATGGTTTCTTATGTTCTCGTAATGTTGGCACTAGTGAGCTCTCTACCCTTTAGACGATAGAAGAATGCAAGAAACTTATTAGAGTAGTTAGATATAGATTTCTATAAATTCAAGTTCTAGAGGATGAATTTCTCTACAACGCATCTAGTGTTTACTCGACAAGATGTACTCAACTTAAAATGGATTCTAGAGAGTGTGTAAAGCGAATTATGAGAGATATTTGCATTTCCCATCTAATTTGCAGTGCGTAGTGCTACCATAGCAGAGAATATGCAAGAAGTCTATTAATGTCAACTGTGAAGAATCTAAAAAACGGAATTGTTAGGTTAAAAGGTTCGACTAGAAAAGCCCGCGCCTGTCGCAAATCTGTTCATTTATCTAACTCACGTACCACTTGAGTTCATATCAAAACACAACTCAGATACAAATAGACTGTAATAAACAAACAAGTATAACATAGAACATGCAGAGACACAACATATATAATACACGTAATATGTTATATTTGATACAATATGCGGAATAATATTTAATGATTGACTATTTCAGCTCCATAACTAAATGAAATCTGTCTAAACTTTAATACATAACACATTAGCCTAACACCTTCACTACAAATAAACATATGTTTAAGAATTATATGAGAGAAAACATAATTAAGAGAGAATCATATTAGCATCGGTCATTACATCTATCCACTATTGTTAGCTCTAGAAACAAACATGTTATCGATACAGCATATAAGAAAAATACTCACACATATAACTTAGACTAATATTATATCTTAAACTAGTATAAATATTACCTAAATAAGCCTAAACCTCATGCAGAGTATAAAACATATATCAAGATGATTAGCTCCGAAAAAGACATTCGGTTGTAGCAGTTTGATAAATATCAATACCCTTTTAATAATAACAATAACATAATATAATATAATGAATCACTATAAACTACATAAAATACTAGAGAGTGTCTAGATAATAGACACGTACGAAGGATAAAATATTTATAAAAATGACAGAGTTAATTCCTTTATGGTATAGTGGGATAATAGAAAGTACTATCTAAATCCTATACCCGATATGAAATGTGGTTTGTACATTAAAGAACTCTCTAAAAGAATGAATCTTCTTATAACTTAGATGACTATCTCTACATTAAACTCTATTTCGATAGAGAAAGGAGTTATTCGTCTATATATATATGTACATTTAATTTATAAATTGACTAAGGCTTATGTAGTAACTTTTGGTGATCTGAGACAAGAAGGGATATCCAGATCTCGTGGTAAATATTAAAAACAAAAGAGAATATATGTTCAAAAATATCAATCACACACAACCTTTATAAACCACGGGTGAAGGACACGCATTAAAAAATCTATCGAAACATAACGAGCACCATAGTAATTCGGGATAATGTGATAACCATAATATTATAACAATCAGGTATAGACGAGCTATGCGAATCCCATATGATAGAAAGCTTTACCGTGGAGCGTCAAGACTGATTAAACTTATCTAACAAACACAGGTCTATAACACACCAATCAATAATATATATAATTATTATGTACTATTATGTATAATATAATTAAATAAATATACTTATAGTATATATTAATTAAATATTGATTATACTATATATATATATATTATAATTAATAATATTAATATTATTTAATAGTAACTACCTTTATATATTATTTAATTAGAATAATAGTATATAGTTACATAATAATATATATATATAGTATAATATATGTAATCTATTAAATAGCTAGTATAATATATATAAAAATAATAGGAAAGAAGAATTACAAGAGCTATATTCAATGAATAATAAAACAGACCTTCAGACGACATATCACCAAATTCAAATATTATTTTTAGAGCTTATTTTAATTAAAAAATTGAAAATATATATAATATAATGCAATACAATATAGTACTAGAGTTCTATCTAATAATTATATTATACTATAAAATTTTATATTGAAAAAATATGAAAAAGAAACTTATTATTATTATTATTAACTAAAATATAAATTTTGAAGATAAAAATATACAAGTACTAGTTAGAAGAGATAAATATAGTCAAATTATACAAGGTATAGAATTTAAAATTTATTTTGAAATATATTCTACTATATTTACCTACATCATTAGTTCCGTAAGAGTAGTAAGTGAGTATAAAATGACTAATAAAGATATAAATTTGCTTGCAGTGCAACATCAGGTTGTCACTACGTTATAATAAATATATGAAATATATACACGGAAACACAAAATCATACCTTGTTAACTGAATCCCAGAATTCAAAAAAGATACGAAATAATCACGGAAACGTAAATATTATTCGAGCTCACTTGAAAAACGTACAGTGAATATTATAAATTTGGATAAATTGAGAATAAGAATTTTATGAATTCTCTCTTATCTATCTCTCTCATCTTCTCTCTATTACTCACTCTCTTATCTCTCATCTTATCTCTATCGTTACTCCTATCCTCCTCTCTCTCTCTACTACTATCTATCTCGATTATCTCTTATTATCTAATGATATATCGTATACTAATTCTAAATCAAGTAATTCTAATCTTAATCAATATCTAATTATACTATCTAATTATTGTTATAAATACTCCTATCGTACCCACTAAATCTATGTTCTTATCGTAAATAAGTCTCGATGCGGCTACTGGCCCAAATATAAGATGTAATACAGTAAAGTAGTTTATAATAAGACATAGATAAGTAGAGAGAAAGAGGAGTAGAATAAGGAGATAGGCAGTATACGCATTGAGTATGTGCTAATTATGAGAATTGTTCAAGACTTTGCGTGATTGTACTGCTGTGAGTGTGTGAGGTTTTTAAGTAATAAAGAATTAAATTCTAAATCAATTATGACGACGACTCGTACCATCTCTTCTCAGGTATATGATGTACATATGTCTCAGTATCTTGCTGCAATGTATCAGCGAGAAATCATTTGAAATACGAGAATAGTATATTTAAGACGAGTTTACATTATTGTCAAAAGCGAGACGCGGTTATAAACACTGTAATGGTTATGATCACAGTATGAAATAAATACATACAATTGTAAGAGTATTATATGAAGAAGTATATAGTGATAGTGTTTGGTAATTGGAGTCCATCGTAACATAATAGTGAATAAAGAGATATTAGATAGTTGCAAATGATCGATGAGCAAATAAAGATCTCATATATTGAGAAAAATGCAGGAGAATATAAGTATGAGAAATAAGACAGAACTACACAACTGAAGAATATACACGCGACCATTGATCATAAATGGAACAGTGATAAAGAAAGTATACGTGCTCCCGGTAGAGTGCCTAAACTATACATCGACTTATGATATATTGAAAAGAATAAGCTTGACATCTTAATATTATAACTCATATATATATTAATATTAATATAATAATATATTAATAACGATATATTATTAAATAAAGTTTTATATTTCTTTCCAAAAGATAAGTTTTCAGGATATATATTTAAAATTTTTCCTATCAAAATAATAAATAATATAAGTACTATATAGATATAAGTATATAATTATTAAGTATCTGACTAAATGATTAACTAGAGTATAAATAATATGTATTAAACTACGTTAATTAAATAATATATTTATACCTTATTAATATATATTAATATAATGTATAATAATAATATATATATATTATTATAAGTATATATACAATTTATATATATTAAAATATATATATATATATATATATATATATAATTTAAACTATATTATATATAATATATAGCATGAAACATAATTACTAATATTATAAAGAGTGAAAAGTTGTTCCATACAAAATAATAATATCTATAGAGAACTGATATTGTAAGGACATAGAAACACATTATTAATACTTATATATATTAATATATGTAAATAGATATATATATATAACATATTAAGTGTAGTAGGTAAAGTATATGAGTTATAATAATATATACATAAGAGTATGAAGATGGACGGAGAGTGAGGTAAGAGAATGAGAGACGAGATGATAGAGTGAGAGGAGACGTAGATGTATGATGAGAGAGAGAGAGATAGGAGAGAGAGGAGAGGAGAGAGAAGAAGAGATAGGTATATGAGAAGGTGAAAGGAAGAGAGAGCATCTACGAGTTTGTAAAATAAGTTTAACTGGGTGAGTCGACCTATCAGATAAAAGTATTAATCCAATAGTTCAGACGAAGAAACCTTAATTTTACCCATAATGTAGATGATAAGATCATACTTATAATCTAAGCCCTTACTGTGACGTCTCTTGTAAAAATCCAACATGATAGCACACTCAAGTATACCACTATTTGCCTATCCCGGGCATAATCCTAAAATTTGTGTGACTTGGATATAAATTACCATTATAAATAAACTATATATTTATAATTATACCCATGTTAAAATATGGTCCACTAAACTACTGCTACTGATTTATTACTATATATTAATAGTGAGCTTATATATAAGTAAACGCAATATATTTTAATTTAATGTTAAAAAGTAAATTAATTAAAATGTTATATTAAATATATTATAATATATATATATTTTAATAATTGAGGAGATCACCTCTAGATGGTTTATTTGTCTAATATTCTTTTTTCACTCACTACTGTTGGGCATTTTTTTTCAGATAATAGGGTATTTTAACTTTACTTATTATAACTCATTTGTACTAATTTACATATACATCATTAAAACATATTATATATAAACATATTATAAACATTAATACACATATATATATATATATAATGATATTATATATATATTATATCATTAATATATACTTATTCACATTGACTATAATTTTATAATTTTAATTCAATTATAATTCTGACTCACGAATAATACACTGTATAAACAACCTCATTAGAAGACCAATTTTAATTTAGAAAAGTATTTTATGTTTGATTTGATCCACTTAGAAATTAGTTTGAAGCTAGGGAGTAAATAAGCTAATATCGCAAAATATATGCAGGATGTAGGTCAAATAAAATTGTTAAAAAGATTAGGAAAAGTTTAAGTTCCTTAGATTATATATATAGATATAGCTAATATATATAGGTTAGAGATAAGAGTTTTAAGCTAACCTTAAACTCTGTAAAGGAAAAATAAGAAGTACCTATTATCAATTAGATATCACACGCGTTATATAAGGTCTCATTAACTTATATCACACCACACACATAGCATATGCATCCATACTAGCATATGATTTATTACAATTTGTTTTAAAAACATTTGGTTTTCTATTTCGGTTGAATTTATTAGAGTATATCAAAATCGCCTTATCTTTATATTTTATGTAATGGAATAAGAGGGTAATGCCCCTGAGATGCGAACTTTCCTTGAAAGTATAAAAAAAAAGGCACGGAAAGCTATTTTTAACGTAATGAATAATCCTGTTTACATTTAAAGTGACCAAAACTAAGATAATATTTTAATAATGTTTTTTATGGCCAGCATTGGACTAGTTCTAAGACTTTCGTAAATTTTATATCTGGAAGTTGTTTATTTATGAAATTTAACTGCTATATTAAACTAGTGGCTTCCTGCTGTATTATATATAATGAACAAAATATTTACGGAATTTATAAATACTTTTGAAAAGGTGAGTATTTTCTTTCTTTTTACCTAATTAGTAGGCCACATATATCCAAATCATCAAAAAAAATAAAAAAAACATATTCACAAGATTGTTGTTATGTATGTTAAGAATATTCATATTGTAATTAGTGATTGTTTCTTAAATAATTATAATATAACCAATTTATCCATTTTGGAGCTAATTTTAAAAGTCAAATCTTGTCACTGTTAGAAAATTTGTCAAAAATTTTATTGAGGAATTTTAAGAAGAGAAAAACAAATTTAAATACGATAAGCCAAACTTATATTCCATCATTTCAAATGCAAGTTACAAAGATTTCAAAATATTTTAGAATATTGATGGCTAGGAGGAAGATATATTAAACATTCTGTAATATCGATGGCCAGATGGATTCATTTTCACAATGGTTCACTGACTGTACATAGATGGCTGGAAACCCTGTATATATTATTAATATATATATTAATATATATATATAATATATATATATATTATTATAAATATATATATATATATAATAATATATTATAAATTATAAATATTACTAGTTAATATATATGAACATTATATAATAATACCGATACATACATATATATTATATATATATTATCATTACATATAACATATACACAATATATAGTAATATAAACATATATATAATATATGATATTCTAACCATAAGAATATTACTAACTAATAACATAAACATACACCTAAATACATCAACAAATATAACATACGAATATATATACATATATATTATACAATATACATATGATGGAAAATCATTACACATACACATAACATAATAACCATATATATATAACAGACAGATCACAGAGACATAACAAAACACGATCCTATCATATATACATAAACATATACATTAACATATACATATACATAAATATATAAAAGATATATACATATAATAACATATAGTTAAATAATCATAACATAATTATAGGTAACATCATGTTGAATAAAAAATTAATTGCATATTCACATGTAAATACATATACACATGCAAAAGATCTATTAATATATACATATATATATATAATATTAGAATTATATATATATATTAATACTAGGTATATAATATAAATATATATAATATTTATATATATATAATATATAATAATATAATAATAATAATATATTATATAATTTATAAGATATTATATATATATATAATATATATATATATATATTATACATAAAATAAGAATCAATACATACATACATATCAATATATTTAGTAATATAATCACAAATGAAGAAAAACTGCAATTGGATGATGAGGAAAACTTACTCAAATTCGTATAAAAGAGTAAATGTGAAGCGAATACTGCTATAAGATATTAACAATTACAACAGACTGATGTAAGGAAGAATTAGAGTAAATATACATATATTATGAATATATAATTAGGTATAGCTACTCACCATTATTAAGGTAAGTGAATGACTAGGTAAATAAGTAAGTTCAAACAGATATAATAATGAGCAAATACAGTTATAAGTAATCAGACTTAAATGAGTAATTAATGAACTTGAAGTAGTTTATATATATGAGTTCAGGATACATGACAGGATTTGATAATGAAAAAGAACCATATTATATAATTATGATTGTTATATAAATAATACAATCCATCCAGATATATTATAGTTATGATCAAATAATGAGAGAAAAATGCAAAAAGCTTTATAGATTTAAAGTTGATTATATTGAACGAAAATTTAAGTAGTACTAACTATATAATAAACTACGTGAAATGAAGTAGTAATATAAGTAGTATAAGTGCTCAGTTATATATATATATATTATATATATTTCATACTTAAAATTCAAGCATTCAATGAGCAAAAAATGATGTACTATTCTGCGCAAAAGGTTCCCGAACACAAGAGCCCCGGCCAGATGGAAACATAGTGTCATAAGAAAGAATTAATAAAAACTGGTATGCTGAGAACATAAATGTACTGCATAAAGAGTTAGTGTGACGAAAAGAGTCCTGTCCAACGTACCTAATTTAACACCCATAAATTGTAGTTCTTGACAGAAGTATATTTGAACAGGATCACTTTATATATTATCTATCAAATCAAGAGCTATATATACTATAGTAGCAGAAAAACAAGTAGTGATATTTGTTATATTATATGTAATCATTTTAAGTTTAAAGATAAGAAAAATAATCCAAATATAGGAATAGTAATGAATAAATATGATGCCACCATTATGTGATTTAAATGATAAGTTCGAGTCTTATTGACTTCAATGGTACCATATTACTGTTATTGTCATCCAAAACTCTATACGAGGAAATGATGAGTGAAAGTAGGTATGGGCCAAAATTGTGACTTCGGAGCTATTCTATCTTTTTGCGACAGGAATGGAGAGGGAAATAAGGAGTTTATTTGACATGTACAACGACACGAAAATTCTGGGACACAGCTTACAAACATCAATGAAAGATGAATTACCAGAGAGAGAGGATGTAAGAGAGAAGAGAAGGGAGAAAAGAAGAGATAGGAAATCGGAGAATTAGAGAAGAGTAAATAGACGACAAGCTATCGGGAGAGACTTGATATAGAAAGAGAAAATTATCTTAACAGCAAAAGCAAAAAGGGATTAAAAAAAGTTGGCGAAAATGCGAGAGCAGAAAAAGAGAAAAAAAAAAAACAAGAGCATGTTCAAAAGGAAAGATCAACGATGAAGGATAAGATGTATAAAGAATGACGAGAGAGAGAGAAGAGGACATAATACCTACACACCAAATTAGCTAAGAAAACGCATTCTTCTCATAAGGCTCATATGCATTGGAATTTGGATTGCGTAATCGAGATATGATGAAAAGATGTTATAAATATATATAGAAATTTTGAAAAAAAATTTAAATAATATATCCGAAGAAATCTCGAGCATTCTGCCCCCGTACACAAACTGAAAAAGTCAAAATGCAAAGAGATGAAAGAGACGAGTGTGAAAAGAGGAATAATATGCAGCACGAACTCCTTACTGTCTTTTGGAATATATACATAATACAAACCCCAGCATCATTATTATAACATCATTTAGACAATCTCTACTGAACTCTTCAGCGCACACACATTATGTATATTCTCACAATCACGAGTAAAACCGATATATTAAATATTACAAGGGAACTCGTCTTCTAATCAAAGTCGAAGGCACCCTTATCGGGAATGGACAAAGTATCGCAGCAGAGACAAAGACCATGATATGCTACAGAGAAAAGAAGGCTCTACATCATCGCTCTCTTCTATTTAAGCGAGAGCCTGCCATATCTTTAACCAGTGGAGATCTTAATTCAGAGATATCGCTCACATAATGGAGTGGAAGAGTAGACATCGCCTGGCACTTGGTTCATAAACGGTGGAAACAACCCTATTATCCTCAACAGAAAATGAGAGAAGATATCTACCTCAAACAAGATATATACCTAGCAAATGATACTTAGAACACAATCTCAATAATAAGTCCATTTACCAGAGCACCCATCCGAGTCGATAAGACAATGTGATCTTGCCGAAATGGGACAAAATTTACAGTTCCTTTTTAGTTAAATTGAACTCTCAGTTAAAAAAAACCAAAGGAAGTCAACATAAAGAACCCAACAAGCTTAAAAGGATGAAATAAATACACAACAAAAGAGTAGAAAGAGGCAACAAACTAATAGTTCGATATTAGTTAGAATGAGAAACGAAAAAGCAGCATCATGAGTAAAGTTTTAGATCATTATTAAACACTAAACATAAGGTACTAAGAACATAAAATTTCTTTATAACAGCAACTTGTATATGACGAAGATAATCACACAATGAAAGAGATTCCCTACAAATAGGACAATGCTAGTCAGGTATAGTCATAATAATATAAAAAAAATTCTATCAATATTTAATATTGTCACAGATGGTAATGGGGTTTAGTAAGTAACTAGGTACTTTTGGCTTAAAATGTATTAATATAGCATTCCCCAAACGGTGGTTAAACTTCAAGAAGATTATGACAGTAATTACTTTTAATAAAGTTGATGTAAATAAAATAATATAAAAAATTTAATATCATCAAAGGCTAATGTAAATAAAATATAGAAAATATTAATTTTAAAATAGGATAAAAAGGTAATAAGGATAAATATTAAAAATAAAAAATGTAATAATAGTGAAAAGAGGGAATTTTTTCAAGGTAATGAGATCATTATCCAATTGTCCCCCTAATGTATATTTTGCATAGTCTTCGAATTCTTGAAGGAACTCATTAATTTGGCGGCCATAACTTAGGATGAACGGTAGGGTAAAATAAATAGTAATAATATAAATATACCTAAATGTGAATAAATAAACCCGAGAAACATAAATTCGAAAGTAAATCTTCTCAATACTCTTTCTAACTATGGACTATTTAAAGTGTATTGCGCATAGATATGAAAGCGAAGGCATGAGATAAGTACAGATAAAGTGGTTACTATAGTATGATTTTATTTACACGTAGATATATTAGAAGGATTTTGGATATGGGAAATAATGATTAGTGCGTTTTCTAATATATTATAGGATGAACATAAAGATATAGTTAAAAAATATCAATTTACTTGAGAAAACATCAAGTGAGAGTTAAGTAACATTGAGGATATTAAATCATAAAGATACTTGAGGAACAGGAAGAACTTATAACCATTAAATACCTTGAGGATCAGAGGTATAATATATAAGTCAGACTATGTGATATGAAAACCATCAAATATATATATGAAAGAGAGAATATTATATAATATAGAGGAATACATCTTCAAGTAATGATAAAGAATAAATATATTAATAAATAATACTGTTCATTTAAAACCAAAATAAATGACAGAATTATTAATGGCAATGGTTGGCAAATTGTCACTATATATAAGTTTAATGATAATAATAGTTTTGGTTGGATTATAGACTTGTACCAGCATGAAATAAATAATCTAGACACAACAACAAGGAAACTCCTCACTATAATTGCACCACAATATATATATATAAAATCTAAATTCATTAAAAAAAAACCAGTGCACAAGCCCGTATATATACGCTACGGAAGAGATGATAGGATAGTATATTTATTTTGGGAAATGCCCATGACTTAATATTATAGATATAGAAACCCACATAAAATAATGAATAATAGTAAGGATATTATCAAGGCAATGTTATATTAGAAGGAAAGAAGCCAAATTCATTGTCGGTTAAAGAAACAATTGAAGATTTGTCAAAGGCTGGAACAACTATTGCTAATAACATAAAAAAGCATAAATGTATAACTACCTCCATGAATTTGAACATCTAATATCAAGAAAACATCAGATAAATGAGGGAATGAGTGAAAAAAACCCTATATAGTAAAGGAAAACTAATATAAATTCATAAAGTAATATTCATAAGTAAAAAGCAGTCACAGAAGAAAGCCATAATGTCATAAGAATGCGTATATAAATAAACATATATACATTTACACCCTATACACTATTTAAAAGATAGAATAACCAAACGTATTTGGAACAAGGCCTTTATCCAATTAAGGAAAAATCGATTAGAAACAGTTGCATTATGAGTAGGGGATTTTTTAAAATAATAATTTAATATGATGTAATATTAATAGATAACTGATACTGATTACAGTACTCAGGATTGAGTGCTTAATAGTAAACAATTGGTTCAATATAAATAGCATATGCGATAATAGAGCAGTAATTTTCCATCGATTAAATATGTTAATGGATTGTAGTTGGGCATATCCCAGAGTAAGTTGTATAATGCCCCTAATCAAATTATTAAGGAATGTTAAAGACTCTGAACGTTTATGGGTAATCTAATAATACGTGAGGAAATAATCATTAAATAACTACAATTAATAAGCTATAGCTTATTCTACTACAGTATACTATGCAAATATACAATATGTTAAAATCAATTTTTATTAATATAACATACATATCATCTGCCCTAATATTCTATCTATTAGGAGTACAAATAATGAGCCCCTCACAACTAATTTAGTTGATTATATGATTACCATATCTCCTAAAGAGAGATAATATACTTTAAATAAGTAAATCTATATTCATCCCTTAAAGTTCCCCAATGCTTTACTATCACATTATAAATATACAAAATACACAAACAGACATATCGCATACTATATGGATTGTCGAATTTGTAAGTAGTCAATAAAAGATTAGATGTGATTTGATCAACTAATAGAGGTAGTTGTGATCCTCAATACGTAATGAAATATGGTACCCTACTACAAAAGGGTATAGAAAGAAAAATATATAAATATCGAAAAATACGATATCCATTTCAGAAAGAATTACGTAGAGATGTATGAGAGGTGTATATATATAGGTATTATAATGGTAGCCAGTTGTAAGGTGGGGTCCCTTGGAGTCATATAGTAATATACATATACTTCTAGTAAACCTATCTTATATAGAAAGATCTCACTTCAAAATTATATGGAACCTGAAATGAATAGATAGCCAGTAGAAACAATTAGTAGAGGTAAAGCTAGGAATATATATAGGCTAGTCTTGGGATTATTGAATTGATGCTATATAGTATAGCTTTAGCGCCTAAAACCCGAAAGGTATTTAGGGATGGTATATTATATATATGTTAATACACCTAGAATGATAAGTAACCCGTATTCAATAATAACGTGAGGAGTATAATATAGTATAGGTAGTTATAATTAAAGAAAAACAAAAAACAAAAAAAAATATAAAAAAATAAAAAAAGCTATAATTACATATTTGAGGTAGCCTATTGTCAATGAACCAATATATATACGTCAATATAATATTAATATTAATATAATATAAATAATTAATATAGATATATATATAAATAATAATTATATATATATAATATATATATATAAATAATATATATAATTAATATTTAATTATATATATTATTATTATTATTTAATTATATTAATATATATGATATATATATATATATATAATTTAATATATATATATATATAATAATATAATATATATATATATAATAAGTATTATTAAGATAAAAATATCTTACTTATCTCCTACAAGGTTTTATGACTATTGCCTTCCAGTTCGGTTATATTGCAACGAGCAGATAGAGTATCGCTCACTATCTTTGCGGGCATACATCTCCAAGTAATACAATGCGATGTGTTTCCTGAGTTTTAACAAATCATCACGAGGTAATTTGTTGATCGTCGTGAGAACAAAAAAACTCAAAGAAAATGTATATAATATATATATATAATAATATATATATATATAATATATATATATATTAAATATATATATATAATATATATTATATATATATATAAATATAGTATATATTATTAATATATATATATTATAAGTAATTAATATATATTAGATATATATATATATTTAATATATATATGATATATACATATATATATATATATAATATATATATATATATATATAATATAATATATATATATATATATAATATATATATATTATATATATATATATAATATATATATATTTGAAGTTATTATTAAAACTACAATCTATTAATATAATTTATAAATCACAGGCTAGTGCTAGTACGGACGGGGAACCCATATCAAATGACCCATCAACCTCTTTATCCCACATCACCAGTTCCTTACTGCCTTCAATTCTACTTGGATAATCGGAAACTTTTCAGAGTGTACTGCAGTAGATACTTTTCTCCGACATTTATCTAAAACTATGTATCGCCCCCCAATTTATTAGAGCATATTTTGTCAGAATTTGAATATTCTAGTTCTTGGACCATATTTTCATTTTTGAAAAAACTGAACTTTCCTTGAATTTTATTAAGCTAACTCTTATCTACATCTCTACTTTTTATCGAGACTGCCCCTGAAGTTAGATCCCAAACCTGTATGGTCATTCTCTGTATGTATAATAGATTGATCTTAATATCCTCGCAACTATGCTTACGACACTTCCACACAAGATTTGTGATATCATCTCTATACTTGTATATGTAATAATCTGTATGATCGTTATATTTAACTTATGGAGAGTGAGTAAGTTATAAACAAACCTATATTCGGGCACAAAGTGCGGCAAATTAACTTTGAAGAAGTATATTTCTGAATGAAGGTAATGTTTTATTCGATCAAACTACTGACTTGTAGTAGCAAAATTGCGTCAAGTAGAATATTGCTATAGGTTGCAACATCATAACATATGTTCGTACAGATCGGGCTTACATCGCCAGACTACTTATTTCATGTTTTTACCTTGTCTAGGAATGAAAAGTATGAATTTGTAATTCTAAAGTATAAAAATAGTACAAGTATACTTTCTATGAAAATTAACTAGTTAGCAATATTAATTTTACTATTCAAATTATTGTAACATTAGCGACATTTATTGATTACGAAAACTCCAATCTATTTGATAACTTCTATCATTCTAGAAATCTAATCGATCATTTCTTGGTATTCTTTTGTGTATACGTTTGTTATTCTGCTTACGAGTATGTGCATATTATATCAGTCTATTTCCTTCCAAGACCTTAAATAATACAGAAAAAAAAAAAAAAAAAAAACGGAGGTTCGAATATTGTATGTTTTTTTTGATAATTTTCGTCGCATAGGCAAATTGTTATAAATAAATTTTTTTTAAATCTTTTTTTGTTTGTTTCTTTCATCAACTTACTGGACTGTTTAGTAGCTCACTCCCAAGCATAAAAAAAGTCAAATATAAGAAATGTCAAATTAGGGGAATTTAGTTTTAGTAATTAGTTTGATTTATTTTGATTTATTTTTTTAGTTTACTATCTGCTAAGAGCGAATTTTTGCTATTTTTTCACTTTAAGTATTTCGGTGCCGCGAGAAATTAAAGACTGTTCGGGAGGATAGTTGAATCGGCAGGGGAACGAGGAAGTATTTCAAAAACCGCAAACCAAAGTACTAATTTAACTGTTAATATTCATATAAACATATCGTTATCAAAATAAAAAATACTGCTATTTATATATATATTATAAACGGGCTAAATCAAGTTTATATATATAAAGTTGCTAAATAAGTATATGTGTGAGTAAAGGTCTAATATTAAATTTTCATACAAATAAAGAACTCACATAATATGACCAATAGCTTTCATTATTTTATTAATAATACCCATTAAATTTAAATATTACATTTAATATATATTATATCAAAATATATATTTCTTATCAAAAAATTTAATAGTAATTTAAATGAAGTAAATGAATTACCTTGGATCTCAGCCCGCTAGACTTTTTTGGTTAATTACTTTCAATAATGGTTTCAATAGCTTAAATGCACTGTGAATTGATTGTCATTTCCAAAATTGAAGATAATGAATATTGATTAACTTTATGTAAATATATAGATAACATGGCGTACGAAAGCAAGAATTTCTTATATTGTGAGCTATAATATAAATACTGATATTATCTACTGATTGTGAATCATTATATGAGAAGTGTACTATATCCATAGCGGAATTGGATATATTCTATTTGATAAAACATTAAGATATGAATATCAAGCCGTTTTGAATTGCCTTAACTTATCATTATTTATATTTTTCTTTTTATTCAAATTCTATATATATAAAGTATTTTATTATTAATTAAAAAATTATCTTTTATTCATAAATCTCGACATAAATAAAACATCCGCGCAACGATATTCCGCAGGGTGACAAAGCGTATAGTGAATATGTAGATGCGGGTAATGGTACTGAGATCTATTTAAATAATGTGCGTGAATTACTCATCAGCTAGTAATGTACGGGATTGCTAACTATACTATTATTTTTGTAGCTAGTCTATATATATATACTAATTTTTATTTCTATAACTATTAAATAATATATATATATATATTATAATATAATATAATATAGATATAATATATATATATATATTATAATAATATATAATATATTATATATTTATATATATTAATATGTTATATATATATATATTAATTTATATTTTATAAATTTAATATAATTTTATATATAATATAAATATATTACACTATATAATATATATAAGATAGATATATAATATTAATATATAATATATATAATATTAATATATTAATTAATAATATATTATTATAATATATATATTATAGTATATATATTTATATATAATATAAATATATATATTATATTATATATATAAATAATATATATAGTATTAATATATATTATATAATATATATATATATAGTATATTAATAGTTAATATATATATTTATATATATATTAATATATATATATATATATTATATATATATATATATATAGTATATATATATATATATTATAATTAATATATGTATATATATTTGATAAAATATATATGAATATATTAAATATATTAATTAATATATATATTAATTATATATATATATATTATATTTATTATATATTTATTAATAAATTATATGAATATAGATGGATAGCGTGTAAAGCTTGAATTTTTACATTAACCGCTGTTATGTGGTATATTGTAGGCGTTCCTAATATATTTTTCAACAACCTCGGTTACAGTTGTGCAATAAAAGGATTTCAGCCACCGCGGTTGTGTTAGTGCAATAAAAACAAAATTTTAATGAGCAAGTTAGAAAGTGTCTTTACTACTTACTACTACTTACTACTTACTACTACTACTATTACTACTACTACTACTACTTACTTACTACTACTACTATGACTTATAATACTAACTTTAATACTTAAAAATATATAAATATAATAAATTAATATAATAGATAATTTTAATATATACATAATATAATAATAATATAATTAATTAATTAAATTAAATTATAATAATAATATATAATTAATAAATAATAATTAATAATAAAAATATTAATAATAATAATAATAATAAATAAAATCATTCGTATATCATAATCACGTAGAGTTTTCTTTCTGTAATGATTATATGATTATAAATTAATGCGTGTAATGCATCAGGTAAATAATAATAATCAATGAAAAGTAGTGAGTATATATATTAGAAGGAAGTATATGTACAGTATGAGTGAGTACGAATATAAGAAGCCTACAGCCTTACGCCCACTGATACCCTATGTAGTAGGAACTCAGTATCTAAGTATAATAAAAAATCCACCCTAGGGCTTCAAGGGTACTGAGCAACGTAATCCTCTAACTGTGTAGCATACTCAGTCAATGTAGGGTTTCAATCTCTTATGTCCCAGGTAAGCTATACTAATAATAAATACTAATACTCCCTCATCAATAAAACCACTCCTAGCCAATATCCAATCCCTTATCCCACAGCGACCAAGTGATATTCTACACGAACCTCCGTGTCGAGCCGAAGGAGCTCAGGCAGAGCTCTCCTCCAATCTTATGGCCATTTCTAACTAATACACAAATCCACTTTTATTTCTTAAAATACTCAACTAACTATATAATATATAATCCACATATTAATTATAATCGTACGCTATTTAACCAATCCAAACTGTCGAGTCTTATCCTTACTTCCACGATGACCAATAACTTTCTCAAATTTATACGTTCCATTTTATATTCTGTCATATTTTAATCTTCTTTCACATACCCACACAACTTTTCTAAGAGGACTCTTTATTTTCCGTTCGCTCTAACACAAAACCATAATCATCCGCACATAATAGGTAGGGAACCCATTTATATGACTCATTTATATCTCATTAAATTCTCAATCATTTCTATAACCCTACTGTTCACCTATTCCGCCCCACTCTCTAATTCTTGCATATACCCCATATTCCAAATATATATGAACAATAGAAACAGTCAGGAGATCGATACATATTCTCTACCTCAATATATCTCAATACTACTTTATAAACATTTAAACCAAACACTTTGCGATCCATTTATTATCATTATCACACGTCATTCATCATAACATTGATATACATATTAACTCTAATATCCTTAGTAATAACAGCCCTTGATATAAATAAATAATAAATAATTAAAAGAAATTAGAATATTTTGGGAGAAATTTTGAAGGCAAAAATTAAATAAGTAATAAATTAAAAAATAAATTAATAATAAAGATAATAATTAATATATAATTTAATAATAAAATAAATAATTTATTTAAAATTAAATAATAATTTAGAATCAATTAATTTATTAAAACCCATAAAACATTTTAACAATGGAATGATAATAGAAATGAGTAATATAAAAATTATAAAATAATATAATATTAAATATATAATTAAATAATTAAATTTAATAAAATAATAATAAAAATAATGATATAATTATAAATTAAATAAATTGAAAATAATTTAAATAAATTAATTAAATTCTTGAAACGCTTTTTAAAAAATACATTCACTGTATTTTTTCTTATTTTAATATAAAATATTATTATTATTATTATTATTTAATATATTTATAAGTTATTATTATTATATAGTATTTATTTATAAATTAATTTTTATATTATTATATTAATTATAGATTATTTATTATTTAAATTAATTATTATTTAATTTAGTATAATAATTATTATTTATTATTATTATTATTATTATTTTTTGTTAATGTCATTATTATTATTATTTATAATTATATTATTGAGAGTTAACTTATATCCGATTATTATTATTATTATTATTATTATTATTATTATTATTATTATTATTATTTTCTTATTATTTATATTATTGATTATTAATTATATTTATTATTAATATTATTATATATTATTATATATAATTATTATATTTAATTATGATTTAATATTATATTATATATTATAATCTTATTAATTATATTAATTACTGTTGAGAAATTTATATAATATAATAATATGTAATATATTTAATTATACATATATATATATATAATATATATATATATATATAATATTAAATATAGTAATTACATAATATATATATATAAATATTAAATAATATACTATTTATTATTTATATGAAATGTATATATATATAATATTAATGTATATATATAATTAATATGTATACTTAATATATAATATTATATATATTTGAAATATATATATATATATATATATATATAATATATTATATTATTAAATTTAAAGTAATAGAAATAAATTTAAATAATAATAATTAATTAATAATAATAAATATATATAATTAATAATATATTAAATTAAAATAATAAATAATAATAGATTAATAATAATAATAATATTAATTAAATAATAATAATAATAAATAAATAATATTATAGATTAATAATGTATATAATAATAATAATAATGAATAATAATAATAATATAATAATAATAATAATAATAATAATTAATAATAATAAAATAATAATCATTAATTAATTATTAAATAATAATTATTAATTAATAGTAATTAAAGTAATGTTTAATAAAGAATAATAATAAACAATCTGAAGATATTAATATAATAATAATAATTATAAATAATATATATTTAATAATAATAATAATATAATTAATTAATATAATATAATAAGTAATTAATATTAAATTAATAAAAATATAATATAATTAAATAATTATATAATAAAATAAATTAATAAATAACATAATAATAATAAATAATAAATATAAATAATAATATATATAATAATAATTAATATTAAATAATAATAAATAAATAAATAATAATAATAATTAATAATAATAATATATAAATAATAAATTAATTAATAATAATATATTATATATAATATATAAAATATAATAGAAGAGTGAGAAAAGTTTTGATTGGTATAAGAGATTTTTTAAAAATTAAAACTTGAAATAGGACAAACTGACAATAATTGCGCGCTATAAAGTCAAAGTGACAACCTAGTAGTTGACGTTTGTATATATAGTTGCTAGTATTAGTGTAGTACAAATGAGAAAAATCCGCTAGTTGCCGTTTTATACTATGCAGTTGCGGTGACAAAATATGTTCATAGGTATTGAGCTTATCGCATTATTTCGGTTTGATATATGTGTTGCGGTTGCAGGTATTTAGCGGTTATTTGATCTAATCACTAATATATATATATATATATTATATATATATATATATATAATATATATATATATATATATATAATATAAATATATATAAAATATATATATAATAATATATATATATATATATATATATTGGCAATAAATTTGAGTAGAAATATATGTTATACGGACTACCGATATATATAGTGATACACAACTAAACTCTAAATCTAACCTTATATATAACCTAAAACTCATATAAACTTAAACTATAAACAATAAAATTTAACCTACCTATATATATATAATACTTTAAAAAAAATAATAACCTGATAATCTTTAACCTAAATTAATATAATTTCATTATTATAACCAGTTTGTAGGTTACAGGAATACTTATCGATATATATACTTGAGTTTATTACGCTTGAGCCTTGTGATGAGTACTTGAACTAATCCTCTACAACTAGATCACAGATTTAACAGTTATTTAACAAAATTTTTATACCTATATATAGATATATATATATTAATAATATATATATATTAATATATATAGTTAATATGATATATATATATATTAATATATATATATATATATATATATTAGCTATTAATATATATATATATATATATTAAATATATATATTATTAATATATATATATATATATATATATATATATATAATATAGTATATATATAATTAATATATATATTATAATATATATTATATTATATATATATATAATATTAATATTTAATATATAAGAATGACGTAAAAGTTCCGAGTGTTATTATATTTAATGTAGTATGATTGATTTTATTAAATACTAACTTTCTACATTCGAAGCTTTAATTAAATTAAAGAAACGTTTCCTTTCAATATATTAATTATAATAAAATGATTCTAGGTGATGTAAGTATAACATTTCTATATATCTGTTTTCGATGTAATTATGTGATGAAACAAAACATTTAGATTTCCTTTGTTGATGAATCGTAGTGAAGTGAACATCAGTAGGTTTCCAATAGTTTTAGTTAGTATTATCGAGTGACTGATAATTCCAATTTCTACCCTCCCCCCCTCTAAAATAATTTACATATGAATAATATTCGTAATTTTAGTCGATTTAGTTAATATCATAATAAAAATATCATATCAATATATCATTTAAAATCATTATATTTAGAAAAGTATTTACTTTTTTAAAAAAGTCATTTTATCGGAGGTTTTTTACTGTCTGTAGTCATTTCTTTCACAAATTAATCATTATTTATTTGTCATAAAGAGCACATCGATTTTGCCAATGTTTTCAACAGATGTTTCTATGCTGTACGAATATGAAGTCGAAAATACTTGTATAATAGATTTTCTAATAATTCGTAGGTCTTCTAGTCATAATACATAAAATGCATCTACGATGATTAGTTATTGAATTATTTTGATTATTATTCTCTGTATTTTTTTGACTATCATTCGCCAAATTGTTACATTCATAATATTAAATAAATAAACCAATATACGTCATAATCAACGGACTTTTACACAAATAAAAAATTCCCAGCTAATGAACTTATACTGTCTATGGCTTCGATGGAAAGTGAGAGCGCTTAATATTTTATACCACGAGACATTTATGTTATATCAAAAGATATGGACCAGGCATGATATATATCTAAGGTATACTTCCGTATTCGATGATATTAGTGCAGGATATTTTTGGATTTGTTGCACTGGAGTACAAATTTCGCTCCATGAATTAAATGAGCGATGTTTATATAAAAATATTTTTTTATATTTATTAAATTTATTATCTGATTATTATCAAAAAATATAATTAATATTAGCATAAAAATACGATGTATCTTGTGCACTCACCATATTATCAATGCACACCTGAGCGAACAAAATATTTTTATTGTTATCGGACAAGTAGAAAAAAATATATTCAATATTTTTCAAAATTGGCACCACAAATAAAATTATATATTTAAAAAAGCGAAGAGAATAAAAAGAAATAAAATAATAGTGAATATATTCTTTAATATCTACTATATAACGACGGATTTGACAATGTCAAAACATTATTTCAGTTTGCCGACGGAAATTTAATAGTAGGTATAAGATAAAATCTTTAATTTTACTTAAGATAATTTTATTTAGGCAATACTACATCAGAAAATTAACCATGTATTATTCTATTACATTAACAGAAAAAACGAGTATTAGCTATTTAAGGAAAAGAAACGTTATTGTAGTGCGCGAGGGAAATAAATTCACTAACCGTTATCTATTCATGAGCATTACCAATAAGATCGATCAGAAACATTAGGAATATTACGTTAATTTATTTCCGACGACTACATATTAGCTCTATGAATATATTACATACCGATACTATTCGCTAAAGATAGCAGAAAAATAATATATATATTTCGCAATTTTCAATTCTTTATAAAAAACTATAAATAATAAAGTGGATTTGATATTGGATCAATTGTATACTTACTAGGCAGAAATTTCAAAAATCAAAAAACTACTATTCGTATGCATTGTGTAGGAATGGATACGTTAATATAAGATATATGTCAAAGAATGTCTAAATGATAATAAGCATTTCAAAAAATAATTGTGTGAATGTGTCGGCGCTTATAAATTAAAATGAGCTCAACTATTATTTTAGAAATAAATAATTTGGAAAATAATATATATCTATGAAAATTCTGAAAGGAATGACTACAAGACACACAGTAAAATATAATCACTCAAAAAACGAGCGTATTTATAATAGAGTTAAAAAAAGGCTACAGTTTTAGTATTATGTTATAAAACCGGCAGAAAATTACGAATTTTATGTCCTATTTATTTATAGGTGTGGGGGGAAATGGGCTCAGTGAGCCCGATGAGCTCAAATATTGGGACCTAGCCCTGAAGCGACTATATCAGTCTCTTTATTAAGGAATATAGATGATGAAACCACATATCATATTAATGATTTGTAAAGATGAATTGTGAGATATAGTAGCTATTTCATGAATATTTTTAAATGAACTATGTATGTGAAGTCTGACTGAATATTCTTATCTTTTTAATAAATTTAGCTTGACGTGGTCTAAAGTGACATTTCATATATTTATTAAGGGATTGTAGTGAAAGGACATTTTATGTCTTTCTTGATGAATTATTATGAAACAATATTTGATTTTTTTTATTGATATAATGTAATCTAGTGACATTTCAGATCTTTATAAATGAATAGAGGTGAAGAGACATTTTATATATTATTAGTAAATGAATCGAGATGAAGCGACATTTCATACCTTTATAAATGAAATGCGGTAAAGCGAAATTTATGTCTTTATAAATGAACTGCGCCGAAACGACATTTCCTGTCTTTATTAATGAACTGTGGTGAAGCTACATTTCATATCCTAATAAATAAAATGTGGTGAAACGACATTTCATGTTTATAAATAAACTGTGGTGAAGCGACATTTCATGTCCTTATAAATAAAATGTGGTGAAACGACATTTCATGTTTATAAATAAACTGTGGTAAAGCGATATTTCATTTCCTTATAAATGAACTGGGATGAGATAATATTTCATGTCTTTATACATGAAATGGTATGAAGCGACATTTCATTATCTTTGATAATGAATTGTGAAAATGAAAATGAATTAAAGTAAAGCGACATTTCATGTCATTATAAATGAACCGTGTTGATGTGACATTTCATGTCTTTATAAATGATCCGTGGTGAAGCAACATTTTATATCTTTTTGAAACTAATTTGTACCTTTGGAAACATTTTATACCTTTGAAGTTCGTTTAGTGGGTACCTAATTCCCTATGTAAAACATGATAAAGATTTATCATGAAATTATTGAACTTCAATCATAGATCATAGGTAGGATAAACTGAGAAGAAAGGGACAGTAAAGCATGTAACTCTAAAATGTAAGGTAGTTTATGGCTCTAATGTAGTTGGATGTGCCTGAAAAAGAGTGTCAAGAATTCCAAAAGCGACAATACTTAAGCATATAAATTATATATTTTATAGTATTTATATTTCAATAATAATTATTTAAATTTTTTATAGGTATTACTATACATATATATATTATATATAATATAATATATATATCATATATATATTAGTAAATAGTATAATATATATATATATATATATATATATATAATATATATAATATATATATATAATATATATATATAGTATATTAATATAATATATATATTAAATCATATAAATATTTATATATATACTATTATATATAATATTATAATATAATATATATTATACTTAATATTAATAACTACTATAAATATAATATATATAGTATTAAACACAGATATAAATATAACTTATAGTATATTATATAATAGTATATATATATTAATATTTATATTTATGAACTCAGGGAAACGAGTTCAATATATCAACAAAATAATTCACTGTTGATGTTTTTTACGTCGATGTTAAGATAATATATATATATATATAGAAATATAATATTATAATTTAATATAATTATTAATTAAATTATTATATATTAATTTAATCTATTATTATTATTATCTATTATTCCATTATTATCTATAAATTAATATATTAATATTATATTTTATTATATATGTTAATTATATTATTATATTAGTTATATGATTATATTATGAATTATTTATTATTGATCATATTTAATTATAATTATTTAATTTTATTATATTAATTATATATTAATTATATATTAATTATATTATATTTATATATATATATTATATAAAATATAAATATATATTTATTATATTTATATATATTAATTTAATTAGTAGTTATATTATTTATTAATTAATTATTAATTATTTAATTATATTAATTATTTTATAAATTTATTTTATATGTTATAATTATTTTATTTATTATATAATTACATTATAATTATTCTATGTAGTTTTATGACCCTATATGCTGATTAAAAACGGTAATACTAAAATAATATATTTATATTATTATTAAATTTCTATACTCAATAAATATGTTAGATACAAGCAAAATAGACGTTTATTATTACTTAACATGTTAAATGTATTAATATATCAATATACCTCATATTATTACGTGTGAAAATACTATTTAATTTTTCTAAATTTAATGTAGAAGTAGTTGTCAGAGCTTTAGGGAAGTAATATAATGTCAAATCTATTATTAGAATATCCTCTATCGAATTTGTATGAGCTATCATAATAATAATTTATTGGAAAATAAAATTTATAGTTATATTATATAGATAAATTAAAAGCTATATATATATATGATATATAATATATATATATATATATATATAATATATTATAATATATATATATTAAATATATATATATATATTAACTATACTCGTATTATATATCTTAATATATATATATATATATTAAATATAGATTTATAGTATACTTAAATAATAAATTATATATATATTGATTATTATATATAATATAAATATATATACTATAATATTATATACTATATAGATATATATATATATATAAATATTAATATTAATATAATATATTATTATATACTATTATATATATAAGTATATTATATATATCTATATATTACTATATGATATATATGTATTAATATATATATATATATATATATATATATATAAATATATATATATATATATATATATATATACTTATATATTATATATTACTTACAATTGGAAATAATATATGTATATATATTATATATATATATATGTTAAGTATTTTTGGTCTTGGACGGTTGTGTATATTATATATAATTAATATAACACTCAAGAATTTTACTACTGACCTTTAGACCTTTTATTATGACCGGATGACCTTTTTTGTCCATTGA
>JABUQX010092543.1:5000-17500 GCA_015478945.1 Trachelipus rathkii | reverse complement strand
GTCTTACCTTTCAGGGATTTGCGTTAGATTTGGAATTGGGTGGGTTATCATTCACACATGTCATATTGTTTGTTTTATTTTGTATTTTTTTATTATGCTGCGATCCCTACCTCCCCTGACATTTATTTTTAATAAACAATTATTACCTACCCTATTATTTTTTTATATTATTTTATATATTTATTATATATATTATATTTACTCATACCTTATAGGCTACATATAAAATTATTTTATATATTATATTCTATCCCATATAAAATTTTAATAATTAATATATAAATTTCTATTTTTATTATTATATTACGACTAAATTAAAATAAAAATTTAATACTACTTATATTTTTTTTTTATTATATTTTATTTCCCCAAAATTATTATTTAATGGTTATTTAATTCTATATTATATTATTATTTGTGGAAAAAATAAGATAAAAATTGGTTATATAAAGTTCATTTTACACAAATTATCTATTTTATTTATTATTAATTAAATTAATAAATTAAAATTTTATTATTCCATTTATTTATTTTATCTTATCAAAGTAAAAATAAAAAATTTTTTTGGGGGTATACAAAAAATTTAATTGGGTTTGTATATTTTTAATAAATATATTTATTATTTATTATATACTATTATACCTGTTTTATTTTTTTTATATATATTTATTTATTATTTATACATATTTCACCTTAAAAAAAATATATTGATCTTCTACATACCACGGGGGTATAACAATTATATATATTATATATATTATATAGGTATATATGAACTAAAATATTATATAGATTATATATATATATCAATATATTATTTAAAAGAAAATTATAATTACGTAAATTTATTTATATTTTATAAAAATAATTTATTAAATAATAATTTATTATGAGTGATATCCCTTTACTACTAGAATTCTACCCTATACCTACCTACCCTCCCATCAACTATCACTCATACTTATAACTCCAGTAGTAGTAGTGTTTATTTTTATTTAATAATATATATATATAATATAATATAATAATTAACTAATTAACTTGCAACTCATTTATATTCTATATATATATATATATATTATGACTGGTAATAAAAGCGATTTCAATGCGTATTTTAGAGGGGTTAGGTGGTGAGTTCTTGCTGTTTGCCTTTCCATTATCTTTTTTTCCCCGTCTTCAAAAATTTTATTCTCCAGGTAGCGCCGTTTTTGGGCGCAGTGGGTGTGTGTTAATACATTTTTTTTTTACACTTTGGAGAAGTTGAGTTTGACATATTTTTTTTCATCCTTCTTTTCCTCTCGTTATATGTTTTATTTCATCCTGCGTTTTTTAAGGCGGTTTTTAATGCCTTCCTAAAGTTTCGGCGTTGAAACCCCTTTTTAGCGCCTTGAAACCCACTTAAACAGGTCGTGCGCTTCGCACTTCATTCTAAGCATGGTTTGCATTTCAAATGAAGGAGCAATTGTGGAGGCTACTCTCTCTCTCTCTTCCCAAAATTCTCGTCTTTCAATTTAGTCTTCTCTCAATCTCACTCATTTGTTTCAATCATTCTCTCTCTCATTGCTCTCTCTCCTCTCTCTCTCTTCTCTCTCTCTATTCTTATCTTATCCATCATGCTATCTATCTATATATCTCTCTCTAGAGCTCTATGTCAATGGAGTATGAATAGTGTTGTAAAATGGCAGAATACGTATTAGCTGATTGTTAATTTTGTCTTATAAATATTTCTTGAGAGAGTAACACTATATGTTGACAGTATAAAATTTTTGGTATATATAACTTATTGTTACCATTCTTTCTGTTAGTTAAAACTTCTTTCTATGGTCCAATGGAAATTTATTATTATTATTTTATTATATTATTATTATTTATTATTATTATTATTATTATTATTATTATTATTATTAATTATTATTATTATTATATTATTTATTATTATTATCTAATTATTATTATTATTATATATTTTAATTTATTATTATTATTAATTTGTATTGATTGATTTAGCTTTTTGATTTAGTTATTATGGTATGTTTATTTTTATTTCTACTTTATATTATTTATTGGTTATTTATTTTGAATTTATATTTTTTTTATATGTATTTATATTATATATGTAATTTTACGGACTTATATTATTTAGTATATTTTGAATAATTATTTGGGGTTTATATATTATATTATTTTATATATGTTCCTTTGACTGTTGAGAACTACATGATACTGTGTGAAAAAAAATAATAACTTTATTTATTATTAACATTTAGTTTTTATAGTTATTATTATTTTATTATGTAGATATGTTTTTTAAGTGTATTTTTTATTATTATTATTATTATATATTATTAACATTTTAACAAATAAATATATAACAATTATTAAATTAAATTATTCTTTTTTATTATTATTATTATTATTATTATTATTATTAATTGTTCACTATGATTATATCAGTACTCAGTCAGTTGGTAGTTTTTGAGGAGAATTTTTAGAATTTCTCCCTGGGATTATTATTTAATACCCAAATGGAATTAATAAATATTATATATTATTATTATTATTTCTACTTTTATCTATTCATTCATTATCTATTATTATTATTTTTAATTTATTTATTTATTAACTTATTATTTAATTTCATTATCATTTTTATTTCATTTATAATATAATATAATTATTTTATATTTTATTTTTTACTTTGCTGAATAAGATAGTTTTTTATTTATTTTATTATTTATTTATAATTAAGGTAAATAAATATTAAACAAAATTAGAATTTTTTATTTTATTATATAGTGTTGCCATGATCTATTGATATATTAAAAATAATAATATTTATAATGATGATAACGATTAGTGATATTAGTTGGTTGAGATTTATTATATAATAATAAAAATAAAATATACCTCAATATATCTATTATTATTTATATATATAATATTATGATTGTATAGTTTTAAAAAATATATTGCATTAAAAGTATCTGTATTCTACTACTATAAATATGTGTTTATTTTATATTTAGATTTAAAATAAAAAGAAAAAGGAAATATAAAACTACTACATATACAATCAAATATAGTTATATTTATTACATATATATATTATTTTATTTATTTATATTATATATTTATGAGTCCTATAACCCTACTATACCCCCCTACCCTACTATAATAAATATTATTTATATAAAAACAATAAATTCTTGTTCTTTATATTAGAGTTATCAGAATAAAATTTTCGTATTGATAAATAAAATAAATCAAATAGATTGATAAATTTATATATATAATATAATAATATATAATATAAATTATAAAAAGATTAATTACTATATATCTATTATAATGATGTTAATATATACATATTTTAAATCAAGATAATACTTTAATAGATATAAAATTCAAATAAATTGGTGTGAGATAAATGTAGATTTATACCTAATTAAAATGTTAACTGTTCCAGTCAGTTATAACTGTTTTCAAAGTTATCGTAATATAATCTCAGAAGTTTTATTGTGAACAATATCCACTCTAGTGTAACTTGTGTTTATTCACATGTCTTAACAATGTAAATTAATATTATTATTAGATTATTTAAATTACATTTAAATAGTAAAAATAAATTTGTATGCTCTCAGATCTTATTTCTACTAGTTTTGACCTTTAAGTGTTATTGAGAACTAGATCTTGAATACTATAGAACTAATGTTTTCATATAACGTCCTAGAAGATAAACGACATATCAAAAGTTAAATTGAATTTTGTAAGGCAGAAAAGCCACTTCAACCTAAATGGGAGCAGAACTTTTTATGATACTTAAAATTTTATTATGAAATTTTCTCAGACTAAATTCGGTGTGTGACTCTGTGATACAGTTTGGTCACTTCCGAAGATTAATGTATGTAAATTTATTAATACACACATACAAAAATACATGAAATACAAAAATAAACAAAAAAACATAAAAATATTAAATACACAAAAATATATAAAAAACAAATGTACAAACATACATAAAAGGCATAAATTTATAAACATTCATAAAAAAATAAAAAATAAACATTCATACAAAATATAAATATATAAAAATACATTAAATGAATAAAAATATAAATATGCATTAAAAGCAATATATATTAACATACATGAACGCAAAAAATATACAAATATTCATAACAAGCAAAATATATAAACATGCATTAAAATCATTATTTTATAAATATAACATAAAAAGCCTAAATATATAAACATACAAACATGCATAAGAAGTTTAAATATATAAAAATACATAAAATGCTTATATATACAAACATACATAAAAAGCATAAATATGTAAACATATTGAAGCTCATATAAGTACACATATATAAATATGCATACACATGTTAATAAACTAGCATAAAATATTTGTAATAAAACATATGCACAAAAAAGTATATATATATATATTATATTAAATATTTAATAATATTTTTATTTTATTATTATGATTAGTAGTTTAGTTATTTATATATTATTTTTATTTTATTTCGGCTACAAGCCCCTCACTCGAAATTTATTCTATCAAAAATATAATAACGATAAAATATATAGATTTTGCTTTCCAAAAATACTTGAATATTTTTATTCAAAAGTATCACCCTACCCTCACCAATAATAATATGAGTAGGCCCCCTCACTTATATTAAAAAACTTTTTTTTAAATATCAAAACTATATATATAATAACCTTTAATATATTATAATTATTTATTTAAAAAAATTCAAAAAACTTTAATTGAAAAAATCATATCCGGATCCTCATATTCAGTGTTATTATACTCAGTGTGTTCACACACATAGTAGGCTTCATACGGCGAGCTTGAATTAGATACCTTCTCGACTTTTGGCATATAGTGATTAGAATCTTTGAGAGGAGTAAGACTAATTACACTAATCAACAACGTTTAAGATCACCAATTATAATTAGTCTCTTCATCGTTGGTTCTCTAGGTGTGACAAACACAGAGTTTAATTTAGAGAACTAATAGACAGGGCACACAGTGGGGATACAGAAGTGACCACCAAATATGAGATAAAAAAAGAATATAAATACTACTACTTATATGAATTTTATATATAGAAGTAGCCTAAAAATTTATAAATATAATAATAAAATAATAGTAGTAAATAAACCCCCTATTATATACCCCATAAATTAAACAAATCAAATATAATAATTATATATTTAAAAATTTTTATAATTATTTATATTTTTTTATTTTTTTAATATTATTATACCCCTTACTTAAATTATTACATCTTTTTAAATACCTATATATACTTTCAAAGTATTTAATATCTATATATAAACCCCTTTATTTTTAATGTAGTATATTCTTAGATCATAGTTTATAAATATAATATATTAATTATTATTAAAAATAAAGAATCTATAAAGTATATAAAAATATAAATAAAGATGCTCAAGTTTTTTGAGAGAAAAATGAAGAATCAGTAGTAAGGAAGTTTCTGAAGAGGGGGTATAATATGGATAATAGGGGTGAAATCAGTAGCAGGAGTTGGAGGTAATAAGTTTCAAAATCAGAAAAGAAGTAACTTCCTATGTTTTTATGCTCTTCATATAAACGGATTTTTGGTTAGATATAAAAAAGATGCTCATTTAAAAAAGTAGATTCTATAAGTCGCTATTTCGCTTCTTCATTATAGAAATGGTGTTACATTCAGATATATTATAATATTTTAATTTGCGATATATAATTATAGCAATTAATTAACACACCAAGACAGACCAAATAATGTATTAAATATTTATATTATATTATATTTAATATATTTAAATATTATATTTATATTATTAATATTATTTATTTATAATAAAAGAAATATAAATATATTTAATAAATTTAATTTAAAATTATTATATTTATATATTAATATATTATATATTATAATAATATATATTTAATATAAATATATAATATATATATATATATATAATTTAATTAATATATATATATTAATAATTAATAAAATAATATATATTTAATATTAATATATTATAATTTATAATATATTATATAAATAATATATATAATATATAATATATTAATTATTTAATATCAAATTTATATAATTATATAACTTTATAATATTATTTAATATATTAATATAATTAATATTATATAAATATTTTAAATAATATTTGATTATAAAATATATTAATATAATAATACTATTTAAATATATAAAATTGAAGTAATATGTTTTTAATTCACTTGAAATTTTCATTTATGCTTATATCTAAATTGAAGTTTTTATAAAAAAATAATAATAATATATTATATTTATTATAATATTTATATAATATATATTAATATTATCTATTTAAAAATTTAAGTTTATATAGATAAAAGATTCAATAAATGAATATTTAAATCTCTATTTAATATTTTTTATAAAAACACATATATTATAAAAAATAATTAAATATAATAATAGTATTAATAATAATTAAAATTTTTTATAAATAATAATATAATATATATATAAAATATATATATTAAATTTATATTAAATATTAAATTTAATATATAATATTATAAATATAATAATATAATAATATATATATATATATATACTCCTATACTATACTATCTATATATATATATATATATATATATATATAATAAAGGTGATGATAAAAGTTTAATGTTGTAAGATATTTGACTAATATACATTAAGTAGGTAAATATTTACCTCTTCATAAGATTATTTAAATAGCAGCTGTAAAATTGTTTTTATTTTTTATATTTTATTTTTTTATGAGCAACTGCCTCGAGTATTTTGGTCCCAGAGTGACGAGATTTTCTATAATAAATGGTTGTAGAACTTCCTCAACCATACATTGTCAATATTCTATCTCTCTCTTCATTTCATCATCTGCATATCTCTCTCGTCGCATTCGTATCTATCATCTATCTATCTATTCAATTCTATCTATGTATCTACTCAACACTCACCACCGCAAATGGTTCTCTCCTTATTCTCTTGTAATGAGTGGCGCGTGCTGAGCTCATCTCTCTTCATCCTTTCACTCATACTTCTCTCAATTCTCTTTCTTCATACTCCTCTAATCACATATCTCATCCATCTCTATCATAACTCATCATCAATCAATATACATCAAAGGGGTGTTCTTCCTCAATTATTCTCAATGTATAAAATCTCTCTCACTCTCATCTATCAATACACTCTGCATCACTGAAAATTTCTTCTCTCTCATTCTCTTGCTCTGCTGCATATGCTCTCCTCATTCTCTCTATCATTCTCTTCTCTCTTCTAATCAACCTCCGTCTCGTCTCTTCATGTTCTCTTCTTGCTCTCTTCTCTCTCTCTCTCTCTCTCTCTCTCTATCTCTCAACTATATTGTATTATCCCTCACTGACTATAAAGTCGTTTTATTTTTAGAATTTAAATCCGCTATAAGCGGTGCCACAACGTGCTTTATACGCTCTAACCTACTCTTCATTCGCCTTCTATACGAAGAAACATCGTGGGTTTTTCTTTTTATCTCTCTCCTCTTTTCCCCTTTATTTTTCAAATAAATTTTCCTTTCTATCAGAGAATTAAATTGAATGATAACGAGAGGAGAAAGTGTAAAGTAATTATACGCTTCTTGTAAGACGAGTTGATAAATCGCTCGTAGGATTCCGATTGTGAAATTTACTCCATGATTGATGAGAGACGAATCTATAATGTTAGAGGAATAAATAGATTAGCAACGGATAACATTTATAACACACAGAAGGATAATAAGCTTATATATATTATATATATAATATATATTTATATAATATTTATTTCATATATATTATATGGTATAATTTATAGTATATATATGATATATATATATATATTTAAAAGTATTTATTTATAAGGAAGAATATAACAATCCATTCATGGGGATATCTTAATTAGTAAGACGTGACGTCTTAAATGTGAATTCCAATAGTAGATTTTATTCTTAAATAATTGCCAATACTTCTAATATATTTAGACGATAATAAGGCATGGGTACATGGTATACTCGTCCAAGGAAATTCCTAGTACACGATAGTTGCCAGTAAGCATATTCGTAAGTAAAAAATATCAGCCAATTAGAATCATTCAGGCAAGGTATATAAAGCGAAGCTTCATTGGCAGAAAAAATTTAACTGAATAATTTTTATTTATTTTTTTTTTTTTTTGCCCACGAAAATGCTGACTTTTACCTTCCATTGCAACTGTACATTAATGATGAAGTGATATCTAACAAACAAGAAATTTATATCTTCTAAGAAAAAGTTAAACATAAAAAATTGAGAAAATGATTTTAATTGCCTGAATTTTTTTCTTAATACGAATACCCTAACTGGCAACTCGTGTACAGGAATTTTCTTGGACAACTGTACATTTATGATGACGTCATATCCAACAAACAAGATACTTATTTCTTATTGTGATAAGACAAAAGTTAAACAAAATAAATTGAATTCAAAAAAAAGAATAATTCTCCTCAGCATTCGAGAGACATACATTCATTGTTATTCAAAATTAGTAATGGAAAAATGTTTCAACTTTTCTCAATTAATTCCTTTTACAACTTAAACTTTTCTTCCTGTAATATGATAAACGCGAGCAAGCCTCTTGAGAATCTTAATCATTAAATTTTCAGGCAGACTTTTTCTTGTTGCTGTTATTATTATTATTATTATTATTATTATTATTATTATTATTATTATTATTATTATTATTATTATTATTATTATTATTATTATTATTATTATTATTATTATTATTATTATTATTAGTAGTAGTAGTTGTGGTCATAATGCTTTTTTATTATTATTATTATTATTATTATTATTATTATTATTATTATTATTATTATTATTATTATTATTATTATTATTACTATTATTATTATTATTATTATTATTATTATTATTATTATTATTATTATTATTATTATTATTATTATTATTATTATTATTATTAAAGAAATAAGAAAAACCAGTAAACGAAAGAAGGATGAACGCATTAAAGAAGGTTAAGTGTACTTATAAAGTCTTTGGGATTATATTTTGGCTTTATGATACACTTTGTCTTAAGCTTTTATTTTTAGTTTAAAGTCTTCGAATTAATTAATATTATACTAAAATATTTCATCTCTGTTAAAGCGGAAATTATTTTTTTTAAAAGGTTAAGAAGATATTATAGTTAAATAAATTATAATTATATAAATGTGAAAGGCATAATCTCGGTGATAAACTTAATTCATTTTAACATGAAAATTTTTACTCGTGATAAACTAATTTAGTTTTTTTTACTGCCAATTGTATTAGTTGTTAAAAATGTAATTATTTCTAATCATATTATGTATAGCTTATATATATTATTATTGTTAAATATTATACTTAAATAAATTATAAATATATAAATGCGAAAGGATAATCGTTGGTAAACTATAATTATTTTATTGAAATTTTAAATTTTACTCATAGATAAACTATAGTTATTTTAATGAAATTGTATTTATTCCTAAACTGTAATTATTTCTATTAAAGTGCATTTGTTGGTAAACTATAATTATTTCCATGAAATTGCATTTGAATGATAACAACTATAATTATTATTTCCATGAAATTGTTTTTTATGATAAAACATAATATTTCCAATAAAATTGCATCTAAATGATAAAACTGTTGATTTTTTTCGAATGTTGAGTTAATTTCTCACAGTGAATTTTGACATGTTTTACATAGTTTACTTATAAGTAAATAAGATCGTGCTTGATGGTGTATTTTGATTGAAAATAAAGCTCCTCCCACTTTGGTTTAGATAACTTTTAGTGAAATAATACAGGACTGAGATAAAGGAAAGGTAAATATTAAGGTATTGTTATTGGAATGAGAGGCATTAAGAAAATAAATTTATGTCAATTATTAAAAATGATAATAGAGAGATTTCATTTTGTTTTTAAAGCCTCATAAATTCTTTTCCACCATCTTATGTACAGAAGAAGACAAGCAACTTCATACCATAGTTAAACCCAAACTTAATCTTTCCAAATTTCCTAAATTTCTTCTTAATACCTGCTTCCTCATGAACTTTCATTGAAGTATATCACTTACCGTAGAGAATTATCACTTGTACTCTGAAGGATATCCATTGTACCTCATGAAGGATATTCACGCCGATGTACCTCCTGACAGGATATCACCTGTACACTGAAGAAAAATCCACCCTGGTTACCTCTGAAGATATCAACCTGTACTCTGAAGGAATACACTGTACCTCTGAAGGGATATCACTGTACCTCTAAGGATATCACTGTACCTTGAAGGATATCACAATGTACCTATGAAGAATATCCTGTAACCTCTGAAGGGATATCACTTGTACCTCTGAAGTTATAACACCTGTATCTCTGAAGAATTCCACGAACCTCTGAAGGATATCACTGAACCTCTGAAGGATATCACTGTAGCTCTGAAGGATATCACTGTACCTCTGAAGGATATCACTGTACCTCTGAAGGATATCACTGTACCTCTGAAGGATATCACTGTACCTCTGAAGGATATCACTGTACCTCATGAAGAACTCGCCTATCACTGTACCATATTGAAGAACTTATCACCTGATGTCCGGCTGAGTGAGTCCACTCGCTCTTAAGCTGAAGCCTCTCACTGTTATCTGCTGCGAATAAATCACTGAACCTATGAAGATATTCACTGAGCTTTGAAGGATATCTCCTACATGTTACCTCCTGAAGGATGATCACCTCTTGTCAGGTCATTACGGACTGGTACTGCTGAAAGACACTAGTTACACATAGATAGGTTCTCGATATATCTACTCGTCGCTCTCTCGCCCAAGTACTTTGATCCACCTTACATCCTACTGAAGAATCATGTACCTATGAAGATATCAACTGTACCTTCTGAAAGGATATCCCTGTACCTCTAAAGGATAAACACTCTGTACCTATGAAGAATATCACTGTACCTCTGAAGGATATCACTGTACCTCTGAAGGATATCACTGTACCTCTGAAGGATATCACTGTACCTATGAAGAATATCACTGTACCTCTGAAGGATATCACTGTACCTCTGAAGGATATCACTGTACCTCTGAAGGATATCACTGTACCTATGAAGAATATCACTGTACCTCTGAAGGATATCACTGTACCTCTGAAGGATATCACTGTACCTCTGAAGGATATCACTGTACCTATGAAGAATATCACTGTACCTCTGAAGGATATCACTGTACCTCTAAAGGATAAACCTGTACCTATGAAGAATATCACTGTACCTCTGAAGGATATCACTGTACCTCTGAAGGATATCACTGTACCTCTGAAGGATATCACTGTACCTATGAAGAATATCACTGTACCTCTGAAGGATATCACTGTACCTCTGAAGGATATCACTGTACCTCTGAAGGATATCACTGTACCTCTGAAGGATATCACTGTATCTCTGAAGAATATCACTGAACCTCTGAAGGATATCACTGTAGCTCTGAAGGATATCACTGTACCTCTGAAGGATATCACTGTACCTCTGAAGAATATCACTGTACCTATGAAGAACGTGATCTTTCTTTGAAGGATCACATTATCACTCTCACTAAACAAACTTCCAAGTGGTTAGGTGCTTTGGTGCTCCTTTGGATTTTCATTCATATCAACTAAATATATTATATTGGGAGGATGGGGTTGTTAATCCTTGTATGAAATTTGCATCATATTTTTGGGATGATTCCATTTATTTTACCTCCCTTTGAAAATGTGGAATCTAGGATTTTTACCATTTCTTAACTCTCACCTCTCTCACTCTCTCCTCTCTTCTCTCTCACTCTCTCACTCTCTCACTCTCTCACAAATCTTACCAATTTCTTTCTTGATATTTGAACTGTTTTGCATTACTCTCATGTATACTCATTCTCCATTACAAAGGAAGACGACCACTTTCTTTTCCAATACACTCAATACCATAAAATCTTTCTTGAGAAGCAACTTTCTTTGTCCCCTCTCTTCACATTGATCTCATCCCTTCTTTTATCCAGCCAGTTTCACCCTCCAACTTATTTTCTTATCTCATTATTACATGAAAAAAGGACTAAGACACTCTATCATTCTCTAAAATTTGATCCACTTAATTTGAATTGAATATCATTAAAAAGCTTTGTGTTGGGATATTTCATCGGTCATTATTTGATCTGAATCTGGATTCGTTTCTCGACTCTGGGAGAATTTTTAGATAGCCTTCTGAGCCTTTCCTTTTCGGGTTCTTTCCCCAGCCAGAGAAAGAAACAAACACACACACCACCACTTACACACACACACACACACACACACACCATATATATATATAGTATATAGTATATATATATATATATATATATATATATATATAGTATAATATATACTACTATAAT
>JABUQX010092542.1:45000-55433 GCA_015478945.1 Trachelipus rathkii | reverse complement strand
TCCCGGATCCTAAGGTAGAAATTACCAAAAGCGTTATTGCTCTTAAAGTAGCGGTTTATCGTTAGGTAGTCATCTTAAAAAGTTAAATTGTACAATGTGAATTAATGAGCATTTAGAAAACTTTAAACCAGATCATTACAAAATATTCAATTAAAGATAGAATATTTTTCGTTTCATAGAGCATAACTTATTAAATTGTTAAATAATTATTTTTTAGTTCATAACGAATATATATATATATATATATATATAATATATATATATAATATTTATATATAATAGCGTATTATATATATATATATATTATATTATTATATATATAATATATATATAATATATGTATATATAATGTATATATATTATAATATATATATTATATATTATTATAATATATATATATATATATATATATATATATAATAGTATTATATATATTATATTATATATAATACATATATATATATATATACTATATATAATATATATAATAATATATATATATATATTATATATATATACATTATATATATATATTATATATATTTATATATATATATATATAATATATATATTATATATATATATATATATATATATATATAATATATATATATATTATATTATATAATATATAATTAATTAATATAGTATTCTAAAAGTAAAAACACTACTGAAGAAGTTTGACTTCATTGATGTTAATTAAATAATTAATAATAAATAACTAATTAAAAAATTTACGTTTTAATCACTTTTTTTTCTTTCAGTTCAAACATCAGGAGAGAAATTACTTCCAGAACGAAAAATTCAAATGAATGATAATAGTAATGATGTAAATGAGATTATTATTGATAATAGTAATAATGATAGTAGTGAAAATGATAACATTAATGATATTACTGGTTATATTTATGTAAATGTCTAAGCGGTTGTTTTCGGGTTTAAAATACGATCTGTTTAACTGCCGAAAGCAATAATGTTAATAACAGTGATATTAGCAAGAATAAAGAAAAAGGTCATATTAATAATAGAAATAATGGTAATAATAATTACAGTAATAGCGTCAGTAATAACTATGATCAAATTAATGCGGGTCACATACAATTCAGTTGTATTTTTTGTAATAATTATTTTGATGATGCTCTTGGATTGAAAAAGCATATTAGAAAAGCCCACCCAGATGAAAGACGTTATAAGTGTTCTAATTGCTATAAAGAGTTTAAAACTAAAGGAAATTTAAAAACTCATAAGCGAATCCACACTGGAGTAAAACCATTTTCATGTCAAACTTGTGGAAAGCAATTTAGTGATCGTTCTAATTTGAACCAGCACCTTAAAGTTCATTCCGATAAAAGACCTTTAATATGTTCTCAGTGTCATAGGTGTTTTAAATACAAACAAGCTCTTGAAACACATATGTTAACTCACAACTGGTGAAGAATATCCTTGTACACAATGATGAACATACTTTATGGCTTAAAGCCAATGTATGTGAGGGAGTTCAAGTGTGTTTGGGTTATATTCGAATCTACCAAGGTAAAACTGCCTTTTAAGTATCCTCAGACGTAATAAAGTTTTAATCATACAGGTAGTAAGCGTGTATATTCTAACATAAATTATAATTTGTTAGAATATACCCTCTATATATATATATCTATATATATATAATATATAATATATATTAATATATATTATATATATATATATATATATATATATATAGATATATATAATAATATAAATATATATATATATAAATATATAAAGCAAACAAAAAATTATAGGACGAATCATTACATTGTAATTATTTTTGATTTCAGACGAAATTAATAATAAATCCATAATATAGGCAAACATTACTATTCAGCTATATATATTATATATAATATATATATATATATATATATATATTATATTTATATTAATATAATATCATATATATTATTTATAAATAATATATATTATCAATATATAATATATTACAATATATTATATTACAATTTAAAGTGTCTAGGGCACGTTATATAATAATAGATAATATCTAGTAAAATAGCCTTGATGTATATAAGCATTAATGAGATTATTTGGAAATCTGGTTGCACAACAGGTTTAATTGGTTTACTTAAGCTCATGTAGTTGTAATTTATGCTGTTTATTAATTAGCCTCACTCTTATTAAAATATCTATTAATTTTATGATAAATCTAATATTATTTTAATTGATTTCCTCAGTTAAGTATACATATATATATATAAATATATATATATATAATATATATATACACTTATAATATATATATATATTATAAGTTTCAAATCGCACCTCACTACACTAAGCTCGCTAATGATGTACCAAAGCACCATCCATTACTTACTAATATATACTATGAGTATATATTACTCATATTATATTATATAATATATTATATCACTTCTTTTCACTATCTTGATACCCGTGTTATATGACTGCTAATATTCACGTATCGATAACTTATGTCAATCTAGCCCCACTTTATTGATTTAAGACAGGTATATGGAAAATATCAAATTGTCTTTAGCAAAACGAAAAAACATCGTTTGTCGTGTACCTGGAAGTAAGACGCATCAATAGTGCTAAACATCAGAAATAGATGTTGTATATTCTTGGTATACTGCTCATAACTCATTGTGACCAGTAGTACACAAAACTCTATCAGAAGAAAGTAAAAAACTAGAATTATATAACGACCGTACTAATTACTCATGTAGACACATTAACCAACTTTGCGAACGCATTTGAAACGACAGTCAAATATAAGTGCTTTTCATAATAAAACCGCCGTGTCCAGTGTCATGACAGACATTTACAAGTTAGACAGAAGGAATACATATTACTGTCTAGACTCATGCTTGTACACTCACAAAGATCTAGATAGCCACATGAAAGTTACTTGACCTCGACATACAGTATCATCGTCAACAATATGAATTGAATAACTTTCTAACAAGAACTTCTGAGGCATTAGTATCACCAATTTATTCACCATTCATTTTACTTCAGATTCAAAACGAATCTACAGTTAATACGAAGATAGACCAGGCCTTGCTGTCATTATCATTTAGGTTCAATTCTTGTCTTCATGAAATATTGCAGCAATGCAAATTTATTTTCGATGACGTATTAGCAAAGTGCTATACTATATACATACAAACACTTCAAATGTCACAGCGACCATTTTAACTAATTATGACAATGAGCTCTCTATAAGACGTATTGTATGATTTTTCTACTTACCATAACTCACGCCTCTGATAGCAATAAAATAACACATCGGTGTTACATACTGTTGTCCGCGAAAACAATAATCTAAATTGGCTGTCCGAACCATTTTTCAACCGGCATCAGCCAGTTCAGTATTTGATGACTACAGTCGCCAATATTTTCATGCAGATGTAATTTAATGTCCAATAATATGCTTGCCATGATAAATATTCTACTCATTGTTATATATATTTGCGGTCAGTATTTTCACTTGAGTAGAATCAATTATTATCAGTATATAAATTATATATAATATATATAATTAATATATATAGTATATATATATATAATATATATATATATATAAATATATTAATATTTAATATATATATATATGATTAATATATCTAGCTAAGTATATATAGATATACTTATAATATGTATCATAATATATCATATATATCGGTCACCTAATGATAATACGTTCCGATGACTATGCTAAACGTACAGTGTATAGAGTATGATAGCGTATTACAAGTATGATACTAGTAATGTGAGTACTAGGTCTATATGCTACGTAAGTTAGTCACAATTATAACGCCGATCCATAGTGTCTATTATATGAGTATATTGTATATTGTTTTATTACTGCATATAATTATATCTATAGCGGCTTGGTTCACGTAATTTAGTAGGCATATAGTATATATATATAATATACACTCAATGACCTATATAATATATATATTATTATATAATATATATAATATATATATGTATTATGTATATGCTTGGTGTGTGAGTATGTATGTGTATTATGTTATATAGTATATGATATCATAGTGTATATTATATATATATATAATATATATAGTATATATTAATTATATATATATATATATTATTTGATTTATATATAATATATATATATATTATATATATATATATATATATATATATATATATATATATATTATATAATATATATATATATAATAATACTATTAATATATATGTATACTGTAATATGAATAGCAAATATATGTATAATGTATATATATATGTAGAAGTATATATATGATATATGTATATATAATATATATTATAGTGTATTTATATGTATAATATGTATATATATATATGTATAATATGTATATATATGTATATAATGTATATTATGTATATAATGTTATATATATGAGTATATTATATATATGTATATATGTATATATAGTAAATATAATAGTGTATAAATGTTACTATAGTGTATAATGTAATATATTAATGTATATATATAGTATATATATATACTATACTTAAATATATAATATATATATATGAATTATATATAGTTATATTTATATGTATAATATAATATATAATATATATATATATATATATATATATATATATATAAAATATAATATATATAATATAGTATATATATATTAATATATGATATAATATATATGACTAATACTATTATAGAAGTAGTTATACTACATTACTAATTTAAATTATATAATATTTAAATATATATATTTATATATAATAATATATATATATATATGTATATATATTCATATACATTTATCACTATTCATACTCTTAATATAAATAATTTCAATCTAATATACCTTATATATAGACTACCAAATTTACAATTAGAAATTTATAAATATTTTACTACAATAAATATGCAGATGAAGAACACAGAATATAGACACTAGAAGACATATATAAATAACGAATGAATCTACTTTTAAATCTTATTACTAAGATCTACAAATAGATTTGTTTACCAATCGACTAATATCACTTAAACGAAGAGTGTTATGACCTATAAGTCTATAGATCCTAACAGCAGATTACTATTCTTATCACATTGCAATATGATAATAGTTAATCACAAATTCGATATTTAACTAACTTACATCTTTGCACATAATTAATATATCCATTATCTGCAAACAGCTTAATCAATTTATATTATTCAATTACATAAAAGTGTAATAAGACATTATTAAAACCTCAAGACAACTTATGTAATCACACTATTAAGAACAGACGATTTCCAATTAATTTATTAGCTTCACTTATTTATGGAAATGATGAGTGTAACAATATTGGATCGCAAAACCAGATAACTTTATATGAGTGCAATCGATGATATAAAGGCTGTCTCCTAAATATTAGCCATCTTTACAAGAATAAGAAACATATGATGTATTATACTTGTAGTATATGTAACCAATCATTAATAAGGATATGACCTTAATTATATCTTACGATAGTAGAGTCAGAGAATATTCATTTCTAAGCAATCTTTCCTATTTATAATAATTTTCTCACATAAAATATATTTCATATATGATACCTTGGATATTCTATTTATTTTATTATCAATTTATATATTTAAAATTATACTTATATAGAGCCTGTGTTAAAATAACAAATAGAAGGCCATACAATGTGGATATATATTTTCCTATCTCTTCTATCATAATACTATTTAAGCTTTAGATCTTCATATGCATATGCCTCTTTATTCCTACTACACTCTTGATACGCCCGATTTTAAATTTAATAATATCCGTGTCACTCTCATCTCATGCTCTCACATTCATCCCTCTCTGTGGTCATGTGTATGTGTCTTGATGACTTGATCTGTGTCTGTGTCTCCGATAAGTGATCTATGGTTCTGTGTCTAGTGTCTCCGTGTCTACTGATCATAGAGTGTCTCTAATCTGTTCTCTGTCGAGTCTCTGTCCCTGTACTCGCCTCTTGTCTTCTTGCCTAGCGGTCTCTGATCTCTATACTGATCAATCGATCTGCTCTCTGTGATACTGCCCGTGTACCTGTGGCTGTGATACTGAGTTTCCTTTAACATGTTCCACATTTGCAAGCATCTAAATTCTCTCTGATGATTCTGTTCTGATTGAATTCCTCTTTATGGTTTGTTCCAGAACTATGCTACTGAGAGTTCTAAAGTTTTCATTGATCTCTTCGTGTGTATACTTCTGCCCGTTGATCCTGTGAGTCTGTTGCTTCTTCTGGATGTCTTGAAGTTACTCTCTTCAAGATGTCTGTCTCAATTCGATGTAGTGTCGTCTCTGTCTGCCTGGTTCTCTGTCTCTCAAGTTGATTCTCGGCTTCTCTCTCTCTAGTGTGTCTGCTGTGTTGCTGTCTCCATCTTGCGCTCTTCTACTACTGAGTGCGTGTACCGTCGTCTCATTGTGCCCTGTCTAGTGAACTCCGTCTGTCATACTACATGTCGTCCTAATCCTCAATCGTGGGTTCCTCGTTCCTCTAAACTGTGTTGTGCTAAGAGGTGCCTGTCTTGTCTCTTTTTAGTGCTAATTCTTCAGATTCATCTCTTTGGGTGTCAAATAGTGTGCCTGATAGGTGCCTCAAGTTGTCGTTAGAGTGTGTCTGTGATAAGTCTGATTGTTGTACATCATACTTAATCTATAGTGTATTCTGTGTCATCTTTCTCGATGTAAGTCTGTGGTCACCTGGTGTCTCTGATGGTTCCTTCTTCTTCAAGGAAATCTTCTATTCGATAATCCCTTAACATACTTATTCCTGTAATTCTATATAGTTAAATATATTTCTAGAAAAACTGTGGAGATGGGTGAGAAGAATACCTTTAGTGTTGTTCAAAATTGCGTATAGCCTCCAAAATATATATAGCCAAGATTATATTCACAATTAATGTTTATCTCTTTATTTTTTATTTTTAATAATTTATCTCAATTAATTTCTTAGATCCATTCAAAGCGTTGAAAGTGCATTTTAATTAGATAATCGCAATACCATAAACCAAATTGAATGTACCCGATAAACGGGAATATATTTGAACACTTGGCTAATGTTAAGTGACGGAGTTCCTGATCAACGAACCAATGAAGCAATATCGGTTTTGTCATCTTTTTTATGGGCATTTGGGAGAGGATATAAGAACACGAGTGTCTTTAGATATGCAAACATCAATCATGAATTTGAGAATAACACAGTTATATACTAGGTTATACGAAAAATAGTGAATTACAAGGAATACTAAGAATTTTTACCGTATAAATTTTTTTTATATAAGAGTCATTGATTTATAATTGTTCAATATGTTCATAAATTTCTATTCAATTTATTGCCATCAGGACCATACGCCATGTTAGTGTTATGTTCAGAGAGAGAGAAGAGATTACATTGATGACTGGCATATGATGCACTCTCACACATTTTAATAAAAGGAGGATGATTGATCATATTAACAAAAACAAGAGTCATGGGTGTATATTTTCCAGACGTCGATGATACCCGTATCATATGGACAGGTTCAAATCGTTTTTCTTTCCATATCAGAAGAATCTTCGATGGAGCCAATTCCAACAGGTGACAAACATAATACAGTCTTGCCAAAAAATACACGAATAAATGGCGTTTGGTCGTTTTTATAAACACGTTTTTAATATGATAAACACACTACATAAAGGTTTGTGAATCAATATATCTTACTGTATTCAAAATAAGACAATGGATTAGTAATCATATTTGGCACGATCATGTAAATAATAAAAATTTAAATTTATCCCTGTTCAGTTATTTATATTGCATTTCCCTAAATAATAAACCAGAGGAACGTATCAATGATTCATATCTTACTATAGATATTTCTCTTGATTTACGAATAAAAATGTGAAAATTAAAAACTTTATAAATTTTTAAAAACCATGTTTTTCGAAACTAAAAAAAAATTTAATTGTAATTAATGCATTACTGTTGCATCTTATTATAAAAATTGAGCCAAAAATTATAAAGTTTTGAATTGTAAGTTTCTGCTATCACAACACTTCTGCCTGAAATGCTGAATAGAACTGTGATGAGTTAAATTCTTCTTTAGTTTTTCTACCAAGGCATACATCAGTGTATTTATATGATGTGTGTGTAGTTAGAATGATCGATCCTTTATTAAACCAGAGGACTATAATAAAATTAATATCGGAATGGTTGGTAGTGCTATCTCAGAATTATTTACATACGCTAAGATTGCCTCTTTCATTGTTGTACGAAAGAAGAAGAAATTTTAATTTTAGGCCCCGGTGTTGCCGTAAGCCCGCGGTAGTCCGTGGGCGATCTGCCGTGCCCTATGGTATTCGTTAATTAAAAAAAAGGGCAATGGCGTCTACATTCGCTTTTCAAACTTTACGTAGATGCATCAAATTTAAACTGAAATTGCCTAAGCTTACTCATTTTATAAACTTAGGTGTGTAGCCCAAAAAAATATATATCAATTTCTTTTTACTTTTTTTTTAATATCAACTAAATTATATTTGAAAATTCATCATTACATAGAAAGTTTGTGTCTTTGTTTCATAAATTTAGGATAATAAAATGCCTTTCTCAGTTTTACCAACTTTACAAAGCTTAAATATTTTATTGCCCCCTGGTTTAATAAAGTACCGAACGATCATATTAAGTGAAATTTAAATTGTCGTATTTATTTATTTACTGCTAATAAAATATTGCTGATCTAAATTGTTTAAAATAAAGAAGATACAGCCTTTAGCTAAAATAAAATAAAAATATTAAATAATTTAATATGAAATATCTTTCAAGCTTATGGTTTGGCGTGATAAGAGTCCCGAAGTAGATCCCTCAGGCGTATACTAGGAAATCATTTTCTAGAGAGCTTCTCTTCTTGAATAGAGCAATGACCGTGAGATGCTAGCTTTTATTTTAAATTTAAAAAAAAAAAATCATTTCTGTAATTTATTTTCTTATATACAAAAAATGTATTAGTTCGTTACAATTTTAAGCATCTAAGGATCATATCTGTTATCTGCCTCCACATCCATATACATATCGATTGCATGAATTCGAACACATTTCATAAAAGTCAAATAAAATTGGAAATTTAAGCTTTAGTAAAAAAAAAAAGCTTCACACCTTTAAAAATATTAAAAGAAAGATATATAAACTAACGTAACTCAACGTAACCTTACTTAACAAAATTTACTTTTATATTTATAATTTATTTTACTTTGCATTGTTTAAAAAATACAAAAAAACATGCTTGTCATTATGCGCGCTCTTGTACATTTTGTTCGATAACGTAAGTTATAAAGAAAATGACAAGCTCAATTGGAAGCAGATAATGGACAAGAGCCCAATCTAATTTTACTAGTCCATACTATATCTGTAGGGTTTCCCATATGATTCCCATTGATGATTACTGAAAAAACAGAAATTTATCATTAAAAATATAACACTCCATATCGCCGGTTTTAAAGTTCTATTATTAAACTGAAAGCAAGCGATTGGTAGGTCTATTTTTTTACGATAAATCTCTTATCGTTTTAAAAATCTAGTATTAAAGCTTACTTTTAGTTAAAGGATATTTAAGGCATTTAAAATTTGTAAACGCTACTGAAAAAGATAGTTATAAAAAAGATTTAAAACTGTTAATCTTAGTAAAAAGCAAGTAGTTATTAAAAGTATTTGTAAGTTAGTATATGTTAGTAAAAAATCTATTAAAATGTTGCTGAAAATTCTATTTTCAAAGCTAAATATGTAATCCAACTAAACACATTTTAATTTTTATTAAAACTCTTTCATACATTATTAGTGTTTCCTCATTTTATATCTTTTTTTTTATGTATGAGTTTATCCTTTATGTATTTTTGGTACCTTTATTCTTATTTTCACCAGTAAGGTTAGTTGGTTTGTCTTTCATCCAAAATGGCTGAATTTTGGATCTGCTTATAGCCAGTCTTTGTTTGGTTATTTGTCGGTGAACATCATTGTGTCAGTATTGATAATGTGTTCTTGTTATATTGCTTCATTTTATTGGGTTTCGCTTTTTTAGTGAAAATATTTATAATTTCATGGAAATGTAGGAATGTGAAACCTTTCCTTAAGTTTTCAATATATATATATATATATATATAATATATATTATATATATATATATATATATATATATATAATATATATATATATATAATATATATATATATAATATAATATATTATATATATATATGATATATATATATATAATAATAATATATATAGAATATATATATATATATAATATAATATAATATAATATAATATATATTATATATATATATATAATATATAGATATATATATATTATATAAAAATATATATATGTTATATATATATAAATATAAT
>JABUQX010092542.1:0-40000 GCA_015478945.1 Trachelipus rathkii | reverse complement strand
AACTCATTCCGATGAAAAACCATTTTCATGTCCAATTTGTAAAAAGCAGTTTAAATATTCCACTAGTATGAAAAGACACGTTCTAACTCATTCCAATGAAAAATCTTTTCAATGTATTCAATGTCTTAGACGTTTTAAAACTGAACAAACTCTTCAAAGACATAAGAAAACCCACAACTGATGAAGAATATCATTGTACACTATGATGAAAATACTTTACGGCTAAAACCCAGTGTATGTGAGAGTACGTAAGTGTGTGTTAGTCATATTCGAATCCACCAAGGTAAAAATGCCTTTAAAGGGTTTTCAAACGTAATAAAGTTTTAAATATAAGGGTAGTAAGAGTATATTTTCTTAAATAAAAAAGAAAGAAAAAGAGGATTATAAGGTTTTTATTTGATTTGATTTTGACTGAAAATATTATTATATTTTGAATCCAATCCAAACAAATCTATTATATATATATAGTATATATATATAATTATATATATATATATATATAGAATATAATATATATTATATATATATTATTATATATAATATTAATATATATATATATATAATATATATAATATATATATAACAAATATATATATATATATTATATTATATATATATATATAATATATATATAGATATATAATATATATATATATATATATATATATATTATTAATATAATATTATATATAAATATATATATATATATATATATATATATTATATATATATCATATAATATATATATATAGTATATAGTATATATATATATAATATATATAATATATATATATATATAATTTTTAATTTCGTATCGTAGAGGACTTTTATTATGAATGATACTTCAAGTTATAGTTCTAAAATGGATATGACATCTGTGAATATCTGGAATCTTAGGTTTTGCACATACTGGTTTATTTAGTCATGTGTTTAATTTTATGAGGTTTTTATTATATTTCTATATCAAGTGTATTTAAATCTTGCTGATCTTGCTTATGATTGTTGTAACTGTGCTATGTACAAATAAGTTATAATAAGCCTCACTATATAGCTAGTATATACTAATATATATAATGTATATAACCTACTAACCTAACGTAGTATATAGTATATAGTCCTATGCTAGTTATAACGTAGGCCTCTATATGGTACTATACCTCAACTTATAATATATATATATTGGTAACCTTATATAATATTAATATATATATAATTATATAATCATAATTTTATAATCCTTCTATTGTATATTATGTGGGAGTATAAAGGCTTAAAACAGCACTTAATTTGAAAAGGACTAGAAGGCAATGTTATTGCACCATTAAATAAGATGTTATTTTAATTTTCGCTTGTAAATCCTGGAATGCTGCAGCATATAACATGATTTAAGGCGCCAATTCAATCCACATTTTGTCAAAAACCAATCAAACGCTACCCACTGATAGTAAAGCTAAGTGTTTTTCATTTAACAAAAACTGTTAGTCAAATGGACGAAACCAAGTGCTGAAGGAATAGAATTTTTTATACCTTTTGTATAGTTTCCTCATAAAGCCGTACTAGCAGGTGGACAGTCCAACTTTTGTAATTGATTAACTTTTTAAAGAATATTTTTCAGTTGGGAGTGATCCAATTACTACTACTACTCAGTTAACCCGTTAATTACTTAAACTCTATCGTATTATTATTTTTGCAAGTTACGTCATTTCAATGAAATTTTTACTTCAATGTTATTGTATTTTCTTTTTTAATTTATGTAAAAGTTTTATACATAAAATAGCGTAAAAGACTACTTAAGGACGGACGATGTTCATATCGAATGAACACCAGATTTATGATTTGTAATTATTACAAGTTAACACCCCCGAGTCCAGTTGGCGAAACCCTTTGTGTTTTTATACACGGCTACATTGCATGCCACTTATGGAATATTAGAGGACACACGCGCTCTCAGCTAAGCAGAGCGAAAATATATATGGGTGAATAAAGGTTATTCCATCGCATCGTGAATGTTTTACTCTTTAGGTTTAGGGTTGTGTGCCTCGTCTTAAATAATAAGTGATAATATAAACACTCATACCTATATACCTTGTCGCACTACAAAGGAGATAATTAGACACTAAAGTGGATTGTAGTCTATAATCCAAGCACAGGTAAGCCATGAGGAGATATAAATAAAAAATAAGATAGTGCAAATATATAGTTATACACATATCCAATATATTGGATCCAAATTCGTCTATTTATCAAGGGTATAAATATGGAAAAATATGCATATCTAAGGTTCCAGATTTTAAAGTACCTAGATATCAAATGTCTAAGCTTACGCCATACCTGGCTAGCCCTGGCTCCAAATTCCATTAGAACTATGGCTCTGGCTCCTAAGCTCTCGCATTTTTAAAGTAGGGCCTACAAAATAGTTTTGCTTAAAAATAATTAATGTATACAGAAGAAACATGACTAATATATGAAATATAACAAATCTTTAACAAAGATCATAGCTTTTCTTAACTTTTAAGTCTGTTTAAATTAATTATTTGATATGGGTAAGCTCTGTGTTGAGCTGGAGACAGTTCATGGCCGATTCTCTGAACCAGTAATTAAAACTTTTTCAGAAAAGGGAACTGGCAATTAACACCTTAGCTTTTTAATTAGTAAGGGAAGCAAACTGGTACCTAAATCTTTTGACAAAGTAGAGAACAGTTTGTTTAAATTTTTGTAACTCACCATTGGATATATAGTAGGTAACTAGGTTTAATATATTACATATATAGATATATTATAATACTTACATATTAATCAAGATACCTATTATATACTACAGTATGGTGATAACCAATTTACTAAGGATTCAGATTCATACAATATCCACATGGAGATAGCGAGGCCATATAAATGTATTACCGTCCACGAGTGTATATAGTCACCTCACTGGAAAGAACGCACACACAGAAATATCTATCAAAGGAAAGCATCACTGTCACATTTATCTACGATATATGTTAGTTAAGCACGTCCGCAACAAAGTTACAGATACAAGAACGGAGGGACACTTTTTATTAGAGCGAGATTTCAGACCACTTGCACGTTAGCACACATTGTAAAAGAAAATCAACTGCTCTTATTAGGAGCATTTTGACACCATTACGTACCTTACAAAAGACGCTATAGGTCACAATGTTCTTATTCTGTGTTTCTATGTACATAAGTCCTCTCTTTTCCGACGTGCGAAAGTCAGAGCAAGGCAAAGAGATAATAGCGCGACCCGCTTTAACTGATGTTCTAGAAGCCATCTAGAATAGTCAGTATCAGACATACAAGTATCAGCTTTTGCGCTTTTGCGCAGATATTCAATATGTTGAAACGCCGTTATAGAGCCGCCCACCTGCACAAAGAGCATTATCCTGAGTAAGGCATGTAATTAATACAGAATTTATCACGATATATGTTTTAGAGTATGGTATAATTAAGACTATTAATGAGAAAGAATTACATAAGGTATGTTACTATCCATATATTATGATTATTCCTAGGCGATACGTATATAAGTAATATACGTGATGCTCCATAATTATATTATGAGTACTGCCACTAAATTTTCTTTTTATATACCAATTTATTACATATAGGATTGGTTCAAAGAAATCCTTTTTAAATGATCATTCATATCATCACTAGTATTCACATTAAACTAAATCATAACATCAATCCGCATCCAACAATTTACTAATATTAATTACAATGACCATGAAATCCTACTTATACTGAATTAAGGTCTATAAAAGTCTACAGGAAACAATCAATGAGGTCGCTATGAAAAGCGTCCTTTAAATATTGATGATATGTACTTGTATATGTACGTATATTAGATTTTCAAAGCACAGGAAGTACTTACATTTGATCAAGACAATCATTAAAATTAGTACCAATACCGTTATTTTGTTTTATATCTTAATCTTACAATTCTGTAAATTATTCTGTTCCCCGTCTACCACCATTGAGCCGATCACCATATCATTCTCCTCCAGGTGGCTCATTTCCGGGGAGACCGTTGGTTTAACGGTTCCATTAATCCTAAAAGTTCTCATGTATCTCTATTGAAGTAAATATATCTTATTACTTACTTTATTACCTAACACTGATATCTATTCTATACTATTCAATATTTCCCTTTGAAGTAAATTAAGAAAACAAAAAACTTACTATTCTATTTTGAGAAGAGTTATTCCTATTGTTAGTGTTTGATCGAAGTATAGAGTAAATTAATATTTCATGTTATAACTACTAGGTCTTTGATTAAGTGATTATGCTATTAATAACTCACGCGTGAATTCTAGAGACCCAAATATCTAGTTAATCAAGGTCCAGTAATATTTGGATCAATTATATCACCAGAATGTTATGTTCCGGCGACAAAACGGTGCATACGCGAATAATCGCATATAATATATCGTTTTTTTATCGGCAGTTGAGACGAACAAAGCTAAGTAACCTAAATTCTTATACTAAATCATTCAAACACTTTTGATGTCCCTATTATCTACAATATATAGCTGGCTAATTCCTAAGGTAACTTATTGTTAACTCTCTATTCATATCTATGTAACCTTGCATATATTCTACATATTACTACACTATACAACTCATGTCATGTATCGGAGATCCCATTCATAATAGGTGTTCAATGTTCCAGTTCTACACTATTACATTCGATTTATTTCTTCATTTGCGACATCCTCTCTTGACCTTACACTATATACGCTTCTAACAATCTGGCATACTGTCAATTGTATGAATAGGCGGTTATGGAATAATAGATATATATATCTATACTAATAGTTTAGGTCAGGTTAAATTAACTAATACTATCCACATATATACTATATATACAGCAATTTATTTAAATTTTAATTATTAACCGAGAGAAGCTGATATAATAGGCTCAGACAAAAATAGACCTTATTGTGATTTTTCTACTTAATATTATGAAGTAATATTGCAAGCTTAGCATCAACAATGTGAGCTTCAACTCTTCAAGGGTATAAAACACGTGTCTAATTGAAAATTATACCGGAGCTGAGAGCTATCAAATAAGTATCATTCTAAAGTACTTTTTACTGTTTCTTGTAGAGTATACTTTTGAGATAATCTATATCATAGGTTCTTCTTCAACGTATGATAGATAATCACCTAGATAATTAGAATTAGGAATAAGCTATGTTTGTCGCTCATTCATCTAATTTAGATGATCGTGATCATATAGTCTATATATGATCAAATTTATTATCTATACTACATGTGTAAATATACGTCTCCCTAATTATCTAATTACATATATCTTTTTTATAAACCAAGTGCACAAATGTGTTTTACTACTGTATAACGAGTGGTAATATATATAGTACTACACACAATAATATATAAAGATATTATATGACCGCTCGAATAATAGAGTCATTGCCATTCATCTAATTGTATCCTATATTATTACCCTATATATTTAAATATGATTTCTCAGTTAGCTATAATCTTTCCATCTCAGTGCTGGAGTTCAATTACTTTATAATACTTTCTCCGACGATATTACCTTATATGAGTATCCACTGCATGGGTAAGCGCCTGTATCTAGTATTCATTTTATTTTTTCTCTTCATCCGGTACTAGATCTAACCAGAGCGTCTCGATAACTTAGTGATGAAATAATAATTCACTTTTATAACAGGTAAAAACTATACAATTTTAGAATTTAAGTTTTAGTTAGTAAGCTTAACTTTGTTAAGGTTAGTTTTAAGCAGTATTTAGATAGTAGGTAGCACATTGGATGTGTAAGTCCACAATTAATGTCTTAACAATAGTTAATATATAAATATTAAACTAATAAATCTGTATTCTGTTAATTACTATAATTATGTTATTAATACTATTTACCAGAGTCGACCTACTTTATAAACCTCTGGATGATATCTTTAATTAACTAGTCGTACATAGCATATGGAGGTAAATAATACAGCTTCAGTCAACATGTTATAATTGCCTCACACATTTTTATTATTCATCTATTACTATATATTATATATATATATATTATAGTTTATAACATGTAAATATAATAATGATCAATTACGTTAAAAATTCACTAGCGGATCTACCTATAGACAATTTGTGGTGGCTATGACAATACAAGTATTCTTAGTAATTATACTATATATAAGGGTATTAAGATTTAGTATATTAAGAGTTAGGTATTCAGTTCGAGGATTCACTCATAATAGATATTATATCAAATTTTAAAATTTAGGGTTAATAACTTAATATCAACGTTAATCAATATAAGAATTAATTTTCATTATAATTTACTTGATGGTGAAATTCTTGACCAATTATGATTGGCGACGCAAAGACTACGTAGAGGATGTACTAAATTCGCTATGGTCATCATCGTATGAGTCAACGTCTCTAAACGCTACTTGTGTTTTCGTCTGTCTAGTGTCATGTCGTGGTCTAAGTCCTGAGTATGAACCTCTAAGTGTTTCAGTCTCTTTAGAAGTCATAGTAGGATTTTTAAGTAAACGCGGTATCAAGCTAGGCCTATGTTCCGCTGTTTTTACACGACTAGACTGTGCTGCATTTGTCAATGAAAGTTTTCCATTTTTGTCAACAACAGTAGAGTCTAATCACAAGATAAGCCTTTTATGTAGTTATCGAATTAAATTGGCCTCTATGCGTTTACCATAAATTCATCTCTTATGTTAATATTGTGTCTCTGTCCTTTAACTAACATTTATATGTCTAAGAGTTACTCAAAATATATTATCAAATGAGCAAATATACATATCGTTACTATCACTAATCTAATAAGGATCTGTCTAGAGTACCTCAAAATTTTTAGAATATAGTCCAGAGCAGAGTAAAGAATATGGATCTGATCCAGATCTTTTAGTCAAAGTTGGGAGTATCATGTACCCCTGATTTACGTGAGCCAGGTGGTACAGATTTAGATACATCTACCAAATTCCTACCCAGAGTTGGAGTAGTGTTTGATTTTCTATTACGCTTCTCTTGTTTGTCTATCTATCTTTATTTGTTTTATTTGTTAATACAACTAATTTGTTAACGGGAGATTTGGTGTTGCCATAAAAGTGTCGTATAATTTAGGAGAGCTGCATTTCTTCAAGCGTATCAAAATAAGAATCATAAAAACTAATTATTTACGCATTTTTTTATTTATATTATTTTCGGTTTTATTTTTTGTTAGTACAGTAAAAATATTAAATTGCCATAATTCCTTATACTCACTATTAGCTGACGAAACAGTTAATTCAGTATAGGACACTAATATAAAAACACTCAACACTAAGGTAAACTGTGTTAAAATATGTAATCTCAGTAGTGACAGTCATTTACTTTCCTTGGATTAAATTAGACATATAAATCCATTAATATATTTCTAATTAATTAAAATGTCTTAAATTTAAACACTAATATAATAACAATATATATAATTTACACATCACCTCCTTATACTGACAACTAGGACTGAGAACCACACGGTTAACTTCAGAAGGTGAAGATCATCAGTGAACTCAATATAGTAGTAGACCTATACAATTTAAGAAGAGTGGTAATAACTATGTCAATAATAGGAAGAATCCAGACTTTGGTGAGTCCCAATCACAGCGGATTATCATTTTTAAAAGGTACTATCTCATGTCTTGCTTTGGACAGAGCAGATTTGTTATTAGTATCGTGAGATCTTTAAAACTTTTCGAGTCTATTATATGATACTGAATAAATCAGGTAATACCTCATTATAATAACTTACTACAAACTTAGTAAACAATGATATTTTATATATAAATATATATATATATATATTATATATATGCATTATATACTGTGTTTTGTGAGAATAAGAAAAACTGAAACATCAAAATTGACAAATGAAAATGGTAATATATAAGCATCGCTCATCGAAAGACTAACAATCTATTAATAAACTATTAATTTTTAAAGGTAATTATTTAAACAATATATGAATAATTATGAAATGAATATATGAATAAATAATCATATGCTGAATGAAACTCACAAATATCAGTTTCCAGCTAGTATATATAAAAATCGATTGTAATAGTAACTGGCTACGAAATAAAAATAATATTACACCAAAATGAGATGAATTGCATAAAGTAAATTTAAATTTACTGTAATACTTCATTATATAATTGGACCTATAATATTAAATAGTTTTCCAGGTAATAAATATAACTCACATAAGCCATAACAATAGAATTAAACATAACACACACAGCATAACTCCATAGCATAACATATAGAATACACCAAAAATTAATCTTATGTTAAGTATAAAGTAGATTCAATCACAATATCCATACGTAAGTAATAATGGTAGCACTATTATAAATAGTAAATTTCAAGTTCGAACATACATTATCAGTAGATTTAACGAAAAGAATGTTATTGATAAATCTTATTAAGTGTTACTGATATTTGAGCTAATTTATAATAATAATTAAATTATGTATCAAAATAACTATTTAGAAATTGTTTTAATAATGGCGGCAGTCTTGTAACTTAAGAATTCACTGAAGGAGGTAGGTGGTACCACTAATGACGTATATAATTATAATTAAGAGTATTTATGTAAACAGGTTTATAACTTTATAATTATTATCAAAAGGAATTTATAATTAAATACTAGAATTACAAATCATTAATATTAACGTTTAAGTACCAAATGTAATACATTATATATATATAAAATAATCACATAGTATATATATATATATATGTATATATATAATATGCATTCCAGGAGTAATGATAGGTGATAATTTGTTAGAAATCTGATGTATAGAATAAGACTGTAAATCATACCACGATTGAGAAAAAGTTGAGTGCAGCAAAGCAAGCAAGCAAAAACACATAAAGACGTAGAAAATCAAAAAAGATTCACTCCAAAAATAATAATTGATTGAGTACCTAAAAAAAAAAACCCTGGTAGTAATAAAAAGTTAAGTATAACTATATATTGTCTTAATTATAAGTTATTAGAAATTATATTTTAATAAACATTTACTTTTTATAAAAGCTTACTTTTATTTTATAAATACTATCAGATCATTTTATTCGGTTAGGGGTTTTTTCATTTCTTAAAATATTACAAATATTGCAAATATAATAAGTAAGCGAGACTTTACCACTACCAGATATATATCATATATATATATATATAACGCTATTTACATATATGTAATCTACTAGAAATAACTTATTACGCTAAATATATTAAAAATATTAGTCCTTTACATACACTAAAAATTATTACGTAATAATTATTATTAAAAAGAAATTATATGATGAGTTTTTAACAGGTAATTTATTACAACATATAAACATAAACCTTCCATAATATTTAAAGTAAGTTTTTTATTTTTAGAAATAGAAAATTATTTAACACTAACTATATGGAAGCATTATTATTTATCTGTAATCTGATAATTATATTATGGACCCAGTGTACTATAAAGAACGATTACTGTTCTACTTTCTAACACAAATAAGTATAATATGTATCTAAATAATTAGGTGGATGAATAATATATATAATCATAATACAAATATAAAGAAATTCTCAGTGTAATATATGAATTATTTAGTGAATGAATCGATTTTTGAGGTGAATTATTTTGGATTTTATCAATATATTCTCAAAAATAAATTTTTAATACATAAATACATATTAAATTATAATAATTAAAACTATTAGCAAAGAAAATGTAAATCTCTATGTTATGAAAATATTATAAAAGTTAATGTAATATATATTTTGTCTGAATTTAAAGTTGGTAATATAATCTACAGTAAAACTAAATGTAATATAAATATATATATATTGCAGGTATATTTTAATGCACCATTTATTTTAGTACAATAAATAACTATATATATAATACTATATATATAGCTTACCTTAAGTATTCAAATTAACTACATATACTATATCAAAAACACATTTATAAAATACCAGAGTAGGGTGAGTCCCGAAAGGAGCTCCCTCTAAATATATATATTTAGTGATTAGTTATTTAGATTTAAGAATTTTATGCAATATTAATCCAGATTGAGTTGACGTATATTTTTTTCGGTTAATATTTTATAACAACTTATATATAATAATATCATATATATATATAGTTTTACACATAAAAACAAAATATTATTAATCATATCTCATTGTGATTTACTACTATACCTTTATTATATATATAGCTTAACTAACTTATAATCACTACTAACTAATAATATATTAAATATAATATTATAAATAAAAAATATTATATGATATAATATTAAATATGAGCTTAATATATATATATAAAATATATAATAATTATATTATTATTATTATTATTATTTTATGTATTATATTATTATTAATTATTATTATTAGCAACCTTTAATTTCTGATCATTTACTGTGGGATTTAGCCACTGTTTGCAGGAGTATTAATACCAGGTGTGGAAACGAGGACTCATGCATCAATGATACAACAACCATCCACTTTCCCCCATCCTCCACTCACTGATGAAAACTGAAAGTGCAATTTCGAGACTGAATTAGGTTGCACTTTATAGTTAATTTCAGCTATAGGTTTGTTATAATTGAATTATTAGAGAATCGAGGCTATATCGATAATATGATCTATTTAACGTGATACCAAATTTCCTGCATTTTTCTCCTGTTAATGACTCAAAACTCGATTACCTTGTCAGCTCGCGTCATAAAAGGTTCTAGATCCAGCACGTGCTGCGAAAAAAGGAATAGGAAGTTGGTTCACGCTTATTAGTCTATATCCTTCTGAACAAAATGAAATTTAAATTCAAGATATAAAAGCACCCTTCTCAACTGTCATTTCTTATACCATCTTAATATTCAATCAGCATACATCTTCGAATTTATGATTGGTGGTAATCCTCGCTACCATAACTATTTAAAGTGAGGATATGCTCCACCTATATCTCAACATTCATAATTGCTTTTTAGGAGAGATATATTTGCATATTATACAAACACTTTTACAAAAATCCTATTATCCTGTGATCATCAATACTTTACTTTTTTGATGTTTAATTAACTCAGCTATCTTTCTTGCTATTCGTCGCAAAAAAGCTTTTCAACAGATTACTAACGATGGATTTATACTCGGGGCTTCGTTGCTTTACCACTTCCATCATTTTGAAATTAACACACCGTCTCCCACAGAGAGACTCAATCCGAGGCATCCAAGCAGATCAAAATAAGCAAACCAACAAGCCATGGCCACCGACTTAAGGCCGGCTCCCGCCTCCAGCATTTAAACATATGTCATACGCAAACTCTGACACGAGAGGACGATCCGCGGCTTCCCATTTGCTGTGTAGAATGTGTCTACGGCTATCCCGGTGTATTGCCGGCTTTCGCCGACTTGACGTATTATAATAATCTCCATATTTCCCCATTTACAATATCATGAAATATATATTTAATCCTATCACTTGCAGATTGCAAGCTGTGAAATTGCGGCTGTTATGCTAACTAGATGCAAATTTACTTAACCAGATATTTATGATAACTTATGAAATATAAATAAACTATAGAATAATATTTATTATTAAGTTTTATAATATATTATATAATATAATATAACATATATATTAATAAATAATATAATAATTTAAGAAATAACAGAAAAGAATAATTCACTTATTTATCCTTAATAAATTTATTTTAATTAACATAATTCCTTCACTTTAGAGTATGATGAGGAGATATACGAATAACGATGAACTCTCTACAAGATAATTCACAGATAAATAGTAATAGTTTTTAACAAGATGAAGAAAGGTTATTTTTTATTTATTTTAAAAAGTAAAGGTAAATATAAATATTAATATATATTTATTAATATTCATACCTTAAATGATTTATAATAATATTTCTCTACTTTATGAACATATGTAGACTGCCTGAACGTTTATGTAAATTTAATTTATTAAACATTTTTTAATTTAAAATAAAAAAATAATATGAATTTTAGATTATATTTCTAAATATTAAAATAATTTCTTTTATTGATACACTGATCACTTAGCATATGCACTCAATAAAATTATCCACAAAATCAGAATTTTTCTATAAAAATAAAACCCAAATAAAACGAAGCTTTTTTTTTCTCACTATATATACTAAGATCCAATTTAATTAATCTATATATTTATTAAAAATTCGTAAAAAATCGTGTTTCTCAATGTTAAACTCACCGAAGGAGTATAAGACTTTCGTTTGTAAGGGGAAATAAACCGCCTCTCAAAAATTTTATAACGGATATAGTAAGAGGAAATCCTCATTTATAATTAAACTGTTAATATTTTATGATTCACCGGTTGATTTTTATATTTTATCATACTAATTTTATACACAAATTTTTACAATATATAGCTACTATTGCTAAAAGAGGATATATATATAGTATTAAAATAGAGAGTATCATAAAACATGGATAAAGAATTTCAGTCTTTGTACTCTTCAGTTCGCGTTTCTTGCTGACGTTATCAATGAGTCAGAATTTTTTATCCTATACTTTCTTCCTATCGATGAAACAGAAATATATACCAAAAAGTGGAGTATATCACATGAAGCTATGACTGTCACTATAAAAGTTACCTTAGAAAAAAGTAACATTTATTTGAATATATTCTCATAGTAATTAGGTTATACTCTAATTAAAAGGATCCTACATGATATCACTTTCTAGTATTATCATAAGCTTTTAATATAACGGTATTTTTTAATCACCAATCATGAGAATATTTAGTGACTTTAGATCTCATACAAAAGATTAGCGTGAATGAAATAAATAATATTTTTAGTTTTAATATTTAGATAACTTTACCTATTCTTTACTAAGACTTTCTGCTGGTTTTGATATTACTATGCAAAAGTTTTATCGAAAGATTCAACTCTAATAAAAAAAATAAAAAATTTCATAGTACAGTCAAGACTTTCTGTATTAGAGAAATATTTATTTTGAGAGTGATTTATTCACGATTTGGTTATCCGACTATACACTTAATCGGAATGAGAGATAAATTTCAGGAGAGGTACCTAGGCAAAGTCATACATATACTATTATTATATGGTCCCTTTTGTAGTATGTCAAAAGAGCCTTATCGTATGCAAAATATTATTAAGACATTAGATATTAATACTTCTCACACTTTATTCTCTCATTGAATCTATAAGATTAGGAAACTTTATATACCATAGTTAACGATTTAGACGCTTTATATTATAGTATATATAACCACATTATAATTATTAGGGAATTTACGCGTTGCTGTTTGTGATTGTTTATCCCTTGAGCTGTGTAAGGATAAAAACAGCATAGAGTATTGTCAGAGGATAGGTGACGCAAGTCAGCAGTTAATGGTACTAGCACTCCTTGTCGCTCTGGCGAGAGCATATAAAAGTAAAGACATACACTGAGTACAATCAGCGCTAAGTAGTGACGTTGAGGACATTAAATGTATCAACTGGGACACATATATATGGGATAATAAAGTGAATAATTCCATGGTTTTATGTCAAGTTCATCTCTGAAAGATACACGAATCATATGGATATCGCTATACTTCGTATATTCACATTTCAATTAAGAAATCAAGTGATCGACAGTTGTTCTACCCAGCGACTAAGACTTCCTCTATATGTCTCACTTGCGGTCGCCTTATCAGTTTAAAATTCAAATCGTACTAGACGTCAATGTTTGATGCGCTCACTGTTGTTGACGCGGCTAATGATGGAATAGCAAATAGAAGATTTAGGCTTATGTGGCACGAGGAAATACTTTTGCCGTTCAGTCATTATCTCGAGAATTATGCTTGTTAAAACGTCATAATAAAACCGAATATCTTCATACACAGGAATCACATATATAAAGACTGAAGGTTTGGTCTGTTGAAAGTTGGTTTCTGTGTTTGCGTATCTTGTGTAATGTCTCTCTTGTCACATTTTGATTTGCACAACATAATATATATTACATAATTGTTTTTATTAATCTACTATTATTACATCGAAGATTCGTTTTCCCGAAGGGAAAAACGAATATAATTATATAAATTATCATATATTCACACTCTAACCAAAAATGACAATCTATTCCTCTCTGTGGACACTATCAGCCGCCGCACATCAGCCGCCATTCCGACCGCCATTTTTTAAATGGCAATGAAGCCTGCCATCTTTTAAGCGCCACTGATCTTTAAGTATTTTTTTGCTTAACCGCTTCTTCTAAACTGTTTTCGAATATTTTTCCCGGTCTAAGGACTTCCCATTTGTCGGAAGTCAATGTCTTAAGTATGAATGGAAGAATCGGTTTCGATAGGTTTTAGATAAATTTCAGCTTTCTTCTGAGGTTCTATGTGACCTAGACAGAACAAGTTTTGAACAATGGAGAAGTAATCCCTTTAGATGTGAGTTTCAAAAATAAAGGTCCATGCCGACAGTATTTTTCATTATCCACTCTTTCCCTTTTTAACAATTCCAGCAATATTTGGATTAGAGCTTTTTAAATGTCGCATTAATTAAAAGGATCCAGTAGAAGTATTGTGGCCTCCATAAGTAACGCGCGCGTCGGGGTGCAGCGACTCTTACCTTTAACACGTCACTGATCCGCAGACTACCTTGACCTATTAAGTCTGTGCCATGACATATGATATTAACTGTGTCATATTTCACAGTTCTTATTGAGAAGAGTCAATGTATTAGTACTAATTTAATTTTAGTTGATGAATTAAAATATTCAAAGTAATATATGATTTGTATTTTAATTTATTCTGAGAGTTAATTTTTTGAGGTTTATGAGTTTTGACAATATATTTTTAATTATTATTCTATAAGAATTATAATAATATCACTTATATTAGAATATACATGCAAGCCTGACGGGTCATCGGCAAGTATAGTAGCAGTAGTAGTGAACCTAGTTTAAGGTTATGTTTGAAACAGATTAAAAATGTAGAACAATGCACGATATTATGCTAGATAAAAAGATGAAAATATGGTATATTAAGATTAGTAAGTATTATCTAGTGATCGTGAGATTAATAAAATTTGGTATAGTGGTGTTATAGTAATGGGAGGAGTGATATAACTTACGTACTGTAGACGATGAGATTGACGTCTCCGTGGTCCTGATAAAAAGTGAGGGCCTTAATACAATTAAAACTCACTCTTAAACTTAAAATAATAATCAAATAGTTCGAGTTAATTGACTGAAATTTGAGGAGAGGATTTCAAGAATTGAGTTCTAAAAGTAAATTGGTATAGGAGGAGAATTCATGTAAGAAAGTTGGGCTGATCCGGTACATCACGGTGCGGAGCCACTCCGGTGCCGAGTTAAATAAACAGTTACGAGTATATAACAATAACAATTGTATGGTTGGTCCTTAATAAGGGTATGATATTCGAACACCGTAATCTCGAAATATTAGGGGTTATAAGTCCGTTAGTAAGGGTTTGTACTAGGACTCCTGCCTAATCACGCAATAAGAAGAGCGGTTGATCACTTCCTGAATAGAGTATCCCAAAGCTTAAGGGAACTGAACGTGCAAAAAAGGATTGGGAGGGAGATCTGAACGCAAAATGTAAGAATATGAGATTGAATAGTAAAAGAATAATAAATAGATGATAACCAGGGAGTCAAAATGAAAAGGAATATTAGCCGTTAGAAATTAGAGTTGACAGATTAGCATAAATCCGTGCTGGCTCCGGTGCGGTAGCGAGTTATTATTCAATTTTCTTTATGTTAGTAAAATATTGAATTAATCACTATAATGTTGAGTTGTACTTTATATATGTTGATTAGGGTTCTGAGTAAGATTATTTATATCGAAAATAATGTGATTTATATATTTACTAGAAAATATTATATTATGTAAAATAAAATAAAATAAAATAAATAATTAATTAATTATAAATATAAATAAATATAATAATAAATATATAATAATAAAATAAATTATAAAATTATTTCTATTATTAACATCTTTTTAAATATGTTTAATATAACTTACTAAAATATATCATCGGTATGTGTATCATACCTAAAATAATTAAGACCAGTAATAATTTTGCTAACTGTGACACGGAAGTACAAACCCGACCAAGTCTTTTCCAGTCCTGCGGCGCCTCTCCTCCGGACTACACCCTCCCGGGGCTGCCGGCCTTGCACAACGTCACGGAAAAATTTCGCCCTCTCGCTGAATCGGATTGCATCCTGGGTCCGCGAGGGGCTTCCAGGCTAACGTCACATTCAATAGATGATGTATCTCATTCTCGAGAACTCCGGCATAACAGAGACCATTACCAAGCACTCCAATCAAAATATTTCTTCTATACGACTCCAGGAGCGAGGGGCATACCAACTACTACAATGATACTGTATTGGTACACGGCATAATACCACGGTGCTCCGCACATTAATCCGACACAGCCGGCTACCGAGCTATCACGGCGAAGGCAACACTTGGTACTGAAATAACTAGTATCTCCTGGGGACTTAATCGACAACATGCTGATAAGCGGATTTGATCTATGTAACACACGAAGAATTATAAAAATCTGCATTATATACAGTATTCATGAGCAAAAAGAGTACCAGCAACTCTTTTAACTACATATCTGAAATAGAAAGTTCCTGTACATTTTTTGGTTATTTTCTTTTCTGAATTCCCCCAAAACATACGTAAAGTGCTAGATAAACAAATTATCCACTGGTTATGTATCAGTAAATAGCTATATAATACCACTATAGCGTTAGAGCATTTGGTATATACCAAGCACGAATTTAATCCTTATTTGTGCCAAATCATAACAGATATCCTTAATCAAGTATACTCTGAGCAAATCTTTATAAGTTCGATCAACAGTGACTGATCTTTATTTAAGCCACATCACATTTCATCTTAAAAAATACAGAGTCTGACATTAAAGGAATATATTTTTTTCACAGACACAACTAGAACCAAGATTATCTACTATATATGTTGAAAGCACGATAACGAAAACATAAAATCTATTTAATATTTTGTAGCTCTAAGAGTGTTATAGATTTTCGTAGAAATCATTATTTATCATCATTTATTATGATCTTAAGAAAAATTTATATTTGCAACTTATAAACTTTATTAAGAATAACACAAGTCAAAATAATATAATATAATAATAGTGGTAATACAGTGGTATTATACAAGAATAAAGACAAACCAGACACCATGTACCTACTTGTTACATCTAAATAGAGTTCCACACATATAAATATGAAAGTCCAACACCTATTGTGAGAAAATGGCACATCATAAGAAGCTAGTGGTTAAAGAAGATAACTGCTATCCATAGACCAGTATACCCAACATTCTTTACTAGAGGTTTGTCGAAGACAATGAGACTCATAACCGCTGCGTATTAGAGCCGGTTTGAGATTTCAGACACTTAACTGACCATTACACACCAGCTAACGGATTTGCAAGTTACCGTGTAGACACATTAATAACATCAATAGCTATCGGTTAATTATTTTGCCTCACTCACTGCATTCGGTTGCGTTATCAAGACCAGGCGACTGCAGCGCATAAGTCACTAGACTTAAAATATAATAAATTCCATCACATATCAATACAGGCTTATTAATAAACTATTATGCAATATGTAAACGATACACTAATAGTAAAAATAATGCCCAAAGACAAACCTAACACAACATTATAATGACAAACGAATAAACTTAGTAATATACACACTATTAAACAAAGTTCCATAAATTATACACACATAACTTATACAACTCTAGTAAGCAATAACTAACTATATAGGTATGTATAGCACTAAACATACGTAATACCTATTCAAGTACTACTTATTTTCAAGCGTATCTCTAACATATTAACAATATGTTCACACATATATACTTACACTTATACACAGCTAGTAACATTTTAAATTATATTATTGCTTAGGGAATTTGGTTTCAAATTATTCAAATACAAGAAGCAGCGAAAGTTAATATGCTAACGTATAAGTAACATAAAAGTTATTCCTATACATCAAATAAAACTTTAAACATTAGCTATTAATATAATCTAGATTATATATATAAGAAATATATATTAGTCAAATAAATAGACAGAACCTAATACTATCATAATACCTTCACATAACTGAAAGTAAACTGTATTTATAACATTAAACAAAGTTTATTCCAACACTTAAAACCAGCCAGTAAAGTAACGAATATAATAACCCTATTAATAAAATTACATATAACATAATAACGTATAACCTGTTCAGTTAACTTTTTTCACAAAGCAATAATATCTCTAGCATTAAATTTAACGTTAATCTTAACATTGAGACCCATGAGTACTATTTATAATACAAAAATGTGTCATATATTAAACCTAATTTAATACCCTATAATCACATCATAATACGCTTATACGAGTATAAAACGATAAAGTAAAAGTTATTTTTAGACTTATTCATCTTATTATTTTAGATTACTTATACTCGAGCACTTCACTTTTACTAAGATATATACTCATAAACTATCTATAAATACATGTAAAAAGGTGTGATGTTAATACGAACACACACACTCTTTCAGAGCGGTAATTTTTTTAAAATGAAACACATCACACAAGGCGGATTTTTGTCTTATTATTATGCTTTTTATTTTATAAAAGACCAATTTGGGCACAACACTTCTTGCTCTATGTGTAATATTTTCATAATTTCTCTATTTATTGTATTTAAACTTACTTCGCTAATTCATATATAGATATTTGATCTGTATTAGGAGAATAGTAAATTAGTCATTTAAATATACAGGAAGTGAGAACTAACATATGTTAAAAAGGTATAGCAATCAATATAATATAAGAGTTCGTAGATGTGTTGGATGGGACTTTAAACTAGAGAGGAGGAGCTTTCTCTAGAGTTTAGAAGACTAGATATCACTAGCGACACATAAAGTCAGAGTAGATACGAATGCCACATGAGACATGATAGTCCATCTATTATTGATGATCAACAATATTGCAGTAAAATTAATTATATCAACTTATCCTTTGGGTCATCGTGATTCTAGTAAGATAAATATCCTAAGTTAAGTCCAAACATCTTACAATAATAAATGTACGTGAATTAATGAGAAATGCAGGAACTATAAGGGAGTTAGTTTATTGAGTATTGTATTGAAGATATATGCTATTATTTTGGTCGAAAGAATACGTAGAGGGACTGAAGGTCTGATTGGTGAAGAACAATTAAATGTTATAATACGCAATATAAAATCAATCTAAATATAAGTTATAGTAGTCTATAACTTAAGAAGAGAGGTCACATTGAAAGTAAGTTCTAATAACCTATTACATTACCTAATTAGATATAATATATAACAATTTGCTTAAAATATTTCGGCTTGCCTAGTGGCAAGATATTGATAGCTATACATAGCAAATTATAATTCAGAGCTAAGAATAATAATAGTATACAATGAGACTAGAATCATAATCACTAACTAATAACTTAAAGCAGTATAATAAATACTGTTAAACAATTAACTAAAAAGTTCCACACTTACACACTGTAAAAGCAATGCGAGGGCAGACAATATTGTTGAGCATATACAAAAAACGTAATCAAATATCGTATTATACTTATAATATAACCAAACAATACTCCAACATAATTAACGTTGATATTTATCATTGACATACAAGTAATTTAATTGCTATACAAGTACTAAAGTAAATATAATTTCATAATTAACTATATATTGTTTTATAATTATTCATTTCTTTCATTTCAGTGTATAATATATTAGTACTAACATTAAAACAAACTTTACGCAACTCTACTATAAACAGTAAAAGTACTAATAACATACTTTCGAGTATGTACATAAATACGTATATATAACCTAATTCACTATATCTCATTTATTATTACAACATTTCTTTACGAAGAATGTATTATAATTATATATATATTAATCATTAACATCGAGTAATATTTAACTACAATAGTATTTATGATGAGTACCAATTAATAACCATGTTATCTAATCAATCTATGACTGAAAATCAAGAAATAATTATATAAATTAGCTTATATAGACCGTTATAAACAAGAATGTATTATAATCACAATCAACTTTACGTAACATTTACAATATAAAATTCATCAATAAACCTATCGTCATATAATAATATTCAAATTAAAATTCCTATAGCAGAAATAATATAGCAAACAATTAACAAGTTATTTTAACCACAAACATATAACTAATAAATAATCAAAATTATTTATAATGCTATATAATTTTAATAAACATTATAAAAATAAGTTACTATTGAGATAATAATATCTACAATGATTAATATATATATACGTTAAATAATAAATTATACAATGATTATATTGATTCCCCATACGTTTAGAATTACAGATATAAATTCAAGTTAATATATCAATTAACCACTATACCATTATGATATACTTCACGCAGTCCTACCTATTACCTATTAATACTTCCCACCCACATATACATGTGGATCTATTGAGCTATTGATTACCTTCGTTTTTAATATATTTCAAGTATATTATACTAATTATTTGTAAGTACCATATAACATAACATATAAACACCATATGTTGCCTTAATTAATATATATTATATTAACTTAAACTAGCTACAAAATATATATTTAGTATTATAACTTACGACAAAGATTTTAGCATCAATAAAATGTCATTAATAACAAAATCATAACCGCGACTATGGGGAAAATTTAAATTAAATAGTTAACAGTATAAATTTGAACATATAACATCTATATACATAACTTAGCGTATGATAATATATCAGAATACATTAACAAGTCCTGAATAAATCTTTCACCTACTGATCATGGTAAACTATGACCTTACAAGATATTCAATACAAATATATACTTATTCAAGATTAAATGTTTTCCACTACTAACTTTATTCATAATAGAGCATTTATAATTATAAGTAACAATAAGAGTAATTAAGTTCCGTATTATCCTTAAAGTCAAAAATCCTACTTAATCATAAAAGTATGACCATAAATCTATCAATAATGATGACTTACTAATCTTAGAACTTAATGACCCTGGCTCACACCCATAAAAAATAGTGTTACCACTACGTTTTTATTGAGAGTATAATATACATCATTTGAATACTGTATGAATAAAACGATTACATTATAGCAAATAGTCTAGGGCAAACTCTAACTAATATATTCAATACAATAATAATCACCTAACAAAAAACGAGGAGAAACAAAACATCACCGTTAGTTAAACATATATAAAATATAATATAAGTAATATCTTCTTACAAAAAGGCACTCATCTATTCCTTTTCTTCATCCCCAGAGAGCTAGCGAGTAAAAAGTTCTAGGATGAGACTAAGTCACATATATAAACGACAAAGAACAATGATAGGGAATAGACAAAATAAAGTCAGTTTAACAAAAGCGGCGCGCACCTTCACACTCTACATACCGATAAACAGTCCCTCCCTCTCACCCTCACACCTAAGTTGTCACGAATTACATTAAAATGCAAGACACAGTTACTACCCTCGGCAGTCATGAAATACTCTCGAGCCATAAATAAGAGCCTTACCAGGGGGAAACTGCGGACGGACACTCTCACATGAAATAGGTGAAAAATGAATCCTATCAGTGCGTAAAGTAAAGAGGTGAAGAGGGGATTCCTACATCTCAACGCAACGTGTGTTGCTGCTAACCACAACGGAACTGGTGGAATAGACCCCTCAGAAGGGCAGTGAAGGCGTAAAGAAGCATTGAGGCCAATACAGAGCACCGCTATACGCGAGCATGAAGTAATAATGTTCGACTAAAAGAGTCTCTGAAAAAAAGGTACGACGCAGTCCTTACCTTCCCTTACTGTTTAAATACCCTCTACCTACCTACTTGGACACATCATTAAGTTAGGTAGAGAAGAATAAGCAACTGGAGAGGCAGGTGCCAGAGAAAATTGCGCATGAGCAAGTCTTCTTGATAACGACGGTGACTTTCACTGGCGACTGTGGAGGACCCTAACACCGATGATGTGGTTAGAAAACGTTGAACCTAGGTTTATAGAGTAAATCTCTATCATGGTTGATGAGGGATAATTTGATTCTCACTTGTGACCTCATGGTAGAGCGCGCGAGAGCGGGTTGGCTAAATGTCTACGTTTATTCACGGGTCAATAATGTTATACTAAAAGAGTGACCACTTGGTTGGTCGATCGACAAAGCACCATATACGTCGCTCTCAACCATATAAACTACGCCTCAAGCCGATATGGTAGCACTGTCTCTTGATTAGGATCGATACACTTTGAGTTCTACACGGCCGCTGGCCAAATCTTCTACGATAAATATTCTCGCTGGTCACATCCAAAGCTGGATCGGTTTTTAATCTCTGTACTTGCCAAATCACTCGATCTGTATTTCAAATGTGCGGAAACTACTATCGATGCTAATTGCATGAATCGAAATGCTCCGAGTTAGAGGTGTTTTTAGGTCTATAGCACATTCGGGGGCTGTCAAACTCATTCATATTATCCTAGCAGCTGCGTGCTTAAAAGAACCGACTATCATTCATCACTTTCCACATTATTGTAATCCTGGTTAGCTTTAAACTACTTGATGCTTATACACAACACATTTCAGTGTTCACGGTTAAGCATATATTCTCGTTATGCGTTTATGAGTACATACCTTTCTTCACACCAACGAATATATTAGTTTTCTTCAAATTATTGGTTCATTTCTCGCTTTCTGAGTTTACCAAATATATGCATCTCTACCACTCTTAGACAAACACCCTTACAGTATTGTGGTCCAATCAATCTAGATAACTAAGCAATTTGACTTCACAGGAGCGGAGTGCTAGGAGGGCTTCGCGTGAGATCTGCGCACGAGATGGTGGTTGATAAGACCTATGAGAACTTCTAAATGAACTTATATACTCAAGAGACCACAGGTAACAAACATATCAGTAAACACTCTCAATTTACGTTTTTACTGTGATATTTTTAACTTCAAAGAGACAATATAGGTACCCTTATTCATGTGTCATGACTTTAGGATAAAACTTTTGCTAACTTTATTTCTGTTTACTATCACTGCTATTGCGCTATAACAGGAAATCTAATTTTGGGAGTCAGTTCGCAGGAGCTCAACCTGGTGCAACTTTAGGATCTCATTTAACAGCAAAGAGCTTCACTGTATGCAAACAATTTTTAGTCTCTTGTCTATATACATGTCCGATCGAAGTTTCGACTCATTTCCAAAAAATACATTTGCGCTTCACGTACAAGACATAAAATACTCTCAGCTTATCTAGTTGTTTCAGATAGTGATTGCTCACTTACGATCCTAAAGAGCAGTTTAATGTCCACACTACTTGTATGTTAAGACTAGTCCCTCCTTCAATTCATGTAAACACTAGAGTATACCTAAATACTTCAATCATACTACAGATTATAGTCAGAGATATTGTCTCAATATCAGCAACACTATTGGAGTCGAATATACAGGCTTACTGCTGCATAATTTTTCGGAATCAAGCTGAGAGTTCCTCATTCAAGATGTCCCTTTTCTAGATTTCGTCGTCACAGTCAAAAATACCTAACAGAAAGTTTGTTTTAATGCTCGAGCACATATATCACTTATTACACTGACTCTGGGTATAAATAGTAGACTCTACAACACCATCAGACAGTTTTCAATAAAATTCCTGCCTACAATTACATTTTATCTAGATCGAATCTCAATAATTTCCTGGTAAAAATACTGTCCACTCCCAATTCATGTTTGCCTTAAGTTCGCGTAATGATAAATGCCCTTTAGCGTCAAAAGTACGAGACACATAATATGGAAGTAACCAACGGTTTGAGTACAGGACAGAATAGCTACACCACTGCTGGCTATTACAGTGTGTTAGAGTGTGGAACTTTGCTTAATTGCCGCTATATTAAGTATATTTATTATCGTCGCATAAAGTGTGTCTCAGAATTACGTCTGACATGAGCACACCATATTTTTTACTTCTACATCTGATAATGCGACTCAACTCGTTCTACATGCATCTTATTTAATGCTAGATAAAACAATGTATACAGACTTAGGCAATTCACATTACTTAGCATTAGATATATAGCCTAATCACAAAGAACTTTATCTATCATGTACATAATTGTAGTTAGTATGTTGTTTGAGACTTTGAACTTGACTCTTTTGTTTGGGTTCGCGATGATGGTTGGGTATCCGTTAGAACAGAATATATACCCCTATTTGAACTGATAACTGCCGTTATTCAAATCCTCCGCTACGGTACAAAATTCCGCCATTCTTTGTTAACATTATACTCTTGAGAGATTACTCTGAATTTGTTAAAGACTATTAGAATCTCCATTACTATTCTTTCAAGGCTGATTTTAATTACACTCTTATTCCATTTTGCTCTCTTATCAAATTAGAGGAGATGAAGTATTTTTTCTGGACTGTCCGCTTGAACATCTTCATAGAATCTGACAATACTACCTCGGCCATCCTACCTCACGTTCGGGTTTGTCGAAACATACACATTCACAGAGGTAACGTCTCTAGTCGAAGTCTCTTGGCGCCCACGGGCGAGGTCATTTAATATTTAATCGCGTAACACCGACATGGCAACTAGAGAGCCTCCACATAGCTATTGTTTATTACCTGCCACGATTACGAGGTCAAACACCAATTATATAATAATAAGTACTATAATACGCATCACTTTATGCAAATAGTTAGAGCGAAACTCATTTTTCATGTTTAGAGTTTGGTAAATTTCCTTCTGAAAAGTCACGTAGAGCGTCATGGAGAAGTTCTATCAAATAGAGATAAGCTGCTACCAACAATCTTTATACTCCTTTTACTCTCCTATTTTATACTTAACGACTTTAAGGATTATTTAAGCATTGGTGGTCTTACGCTATGGTCATTTTCACACAGTTTCTAATTCTCGATAATCATGTTAACTGAGAGCGCTTCAATATGATAAGACTACCACTGTACTCACTATAGAACACCGTATTAATTGCACTAGACACACAAGTCAAGAATTGACACAGAGAGTTCACACGATCTATCTTTTGTATTTAAAGGCCTAGTTACCGTTTACTTGTCGTTTGTTGTACGCTATGTTGGAAATTTCAGTGTAATAATTTGCGATTCCACAGTTTAATATTCGTATTGTCAGGAATTTTATGTGCTTAGTTGCTTTATATGCTTTCTTTCTCTCCGTGCTTAATTTAATTTCTACTTCTAATTCCTCACTGGTAATAATCGCCTATTCTCACGTTAGAATTTTTTGGATTAGCATAGTGCAAACACTCTTGATCAACACCAGTTAATAGTATCACTCACTTCTCGAGTTCTGCATTCTATAATTGATAATTAAGCAGGAGCCGTAAGAATTATCCAATTTTAGTTTCAAAAGGGTTGGTACTCTCTTGTGTTAGCCATACCAAGATACACATACCCATGTCTAGCAACAGTCCAGATAGTTAATTAACGCTTGAATACACAGTAAAGTTAGCAAAAAAGAGCTTAACGTTTTGCATACCATGTTAGTTGGCACTCCATTACCTTGAGTTGTTAATGTGCTGATTATATACTTCTTAGTTAAATGGCTTAGGGTATCATGCCTTTACTTCGCTGTATACGTTAGATTGTTCTAGTGAACTTCTTGTTCTTTGGCGCGTTCACTTCATTTACCTTCAGTTATAGTATGCGAGATGATGTCCATGTATTTCCACGCCTCTATTGATGTGGATATACTTATTAGTTAATGTCCCCTTAGCATACTATTTCTATCTGCCACGTCTCTGTACTGTAAATTGCCAAACTGATATACATCCAAATATGCTGTCGGCAGTTCTTTCTCATTAAAATTCTGTTAGTTATATCATTTAAATTGTTATCTGAGGATTTTTACGCTCGTTATTTATGTATTTAATTTACTGTTACACATGCCCTAGAGTCTTCCTATAGTACTTTAAAAGTAATGTATTAATCGATCTTCTTTGGGAACACAAATTTCGGGTGCCAGATTCAACATATTTTAGTTTTGCTAGTTAAAAACTGGTTGCTATAACGCCTGTGACAATTGTTAACGTTGACTCGCTTTATATTCAGTTTATGTGTTTAACGCCTTGTGTGAGGCTTTGTCCATTTCGGCATCAATTTTCTTCGTTCCTCCGTTTCCACTCCCCAGTTTCTCAACCATCTCCCAATGATGGTTAGTACAAATCCTTTAATTTATCCTTAGCACTATATCTTTAATGCGAGCTAGTCTGGTATGAATAATTAACCAATGTTGTGATAATTTTATGTTAAATTGTTACCTGTGTTGTGTAACGCATCTAATAATCTGTTATTAATTATTGGATACAGGGCGCATGAATTACTGCCACACTTGAATAAGAGGCAAGATTACCTTCAGGTTACGTTTTTTTGCATCACACTTTGTTATGTTGGCTTTACTGTTGTTAAGCGATGGGATAACTTGTTTAAATCGTATCTGAACGTTGCTTTATCTACACCTTTGTTGTTACACGAATGTTTGCATTACACTGGGATTTTTGACTCTTTGCTTGAGGGGGTTCTATTTATTAAGCATTACTTTAGTTATCACGCTTTGAAGCTTATGTTTAGACCTCTTATTTTAGATTCGCGTAGCTAAAACTTCTGCAACACTCTTTTAATTTTTAATATACCGATAGCATTACTATCGCATCGGGTCTCTTATTGCACCTGATATATTATATCACCACCATTGTTCGCTGCCAACCAAGTTCACACTTACCTTAATTGCTTAAATTATTGTTAACTCGCATAGGGAACTATACAATGATGAATGTAAGATTAACGCGAATAATTCACTAGAAGTTTCCACAATGTCCTCTGAAAATACACACGCGCTACGCCTCTGAGGTTTATACGTATGTTCATTCAGCGATAATTACCATATGTTAAACTGTTAATCGCTCTTCCATATTGCTGTTAAAGTCGAACACTCTTAGTCTATCTAAGAGAGTTATAACTATGATTTATCATTTTCTCTGCATCTAAGTATCTAAAACATGACGCTATCGTTCCGTTAGTGGGCCTAACTACTCATAACTGTCTACGGTAGATGTACTTATGGATACTGCTTGGTAGATATATTGTTACATATTCTAAAAGTTATTATACTGTGTAAATTACTTTATCGTAATAACGACAGTACCTCCTCATCATTCCACATCTAAACATGAGGATAGTGATGTATTAGCACTATCTACACATGAAACCCTTGATTTTTGATTGTCTCTATATATGCTCTCTGACACTATTCAAATGTACTCCCCAAAAATGATGACCTAACCCAATAGATCAATATGATCACAGATCCGTACAGGAAAGAGCGCGGCACAGGAGCGTTGTGGGTGATTTAGGATGGACATCCCTGGTTTTTTTGATCATTGAATTATATATGTATGTATTACTGAGTACTTTAGGCGAGTAATGGGTTGAGAGAGAAATCCGCGGAGATAACTTTGTGGAGAGGTATAGTAACAGCGAGAGAGAAATGTCGTAGGAAGTACAAGGTTGAGTCCGATATTGCGTTTATTTATTTTACCTAATGTAATGGGTTAATTACTTGAGATGGGTTTCTCGAGTCGGAGTCAGAGCGGCGAAGTAATCTATCTTTCCCAAAAAAATACGTACATTGGACCGCTAATAACAATCACGTAGAGTCGGGAGTACCAGAGAGTCATCAACAACATAAATCGGAGCTCTCTAATTTTCGAATCTTACACCCAAAACAAACAGAAATTATATTTAAATCAACTTCCCGGTTCACCCACAAAAAGCTCTAGGATCAGAGGAAGCCACGTACATCCAGGGTGTCTATATATATCTATGATCAACAGTCTACCACTGACTTTTTTTCTCTTGATGAGTTTGCGAGACACTCCTTCTGTTCTAATTCTAGTTCCCCAAATTTATTCTTAACGTCTTTCAGTTCTATTTCACTTTTTACACTGGTTTAATTACCAATGACTACTAATTGTTTTTATAATAAGCTCGACTCTTAGATAAGTCATACCATATTATTTTCAGAACTACACTGTGAGCCACTACCTTCTGTAGATATTGGGGGGTCCTAGGATCAGCCACCTAATCAGAATATCGAACTTAAAGGAACGCGGGCGGGAAACTGATTCTGACGCGCGCGAATCTAATTCGAAGGTGTCAGAATTAACCGTACAACATTAATTTTAAAAGATGAAGGTACAGAATGCACAAAATGATTGCAATTTTGTTCAAAATTTAAATGATGTGTATCATGTTGAGTTTGATGCACTTCACTAGGAATGCATTATGAATATAACGTGCATTAGGAGTACACTCACTATAGCAGAGTGAAGGTAACCTACCAGCACCGGGTGCCCGGAGACCCACACCAGGACTTGTCTGCTCAGAGCGCTTTACCCATACGTGGCCGGCGATATTGTGTCAGTCATTTTACACATATGAAAACTTTCTACCCTTCTAACATATATCCCTCGCTCCCAAAATTGTGCAAATGCCCGGAGAATTAATACTAAACACTTTTTCGATTTATATTATAGTTTATGGTGGTGTAGGGTGGACAGGGGTCCTCTATCAGGGAACCCCACGGTAGACGTACCTCAGGTCCTACGACTGAGGTTACCTCCCCATCTAACACAGCTCCCAAATTTTATCAAGATTACGATAACCCTAGACTATTAACCTCTAACTACTACTTAATTACGAACCTAACCGACTAAAATAAACTGTCTTAATACTCATCTGCACAACCAGTTAAGTGGTGGGGGTTAAAAACGGTGACTACTATAATTAATAAATAATCTAACAACTGTCTTGAATAAAACCTTATAAATCTAATAACTTATCTATAACTTCTAGTACTTCATACAATCTAATTATTTAAATCAGATTTTAGCAGGGTTTGTAATTATAATACCACATGACAATAAAATTAGATCACCATATTTAGATATTTATACATTATTTATGACTCACAAATCAAAGTGATTAATAATAATAAATAATTAAACCTGCAGGCTAACATAAATAACTATACTTTCATGGAAGATTCATTCAATTATAATATATATATATCCGTATATTATAAATGTACATAGGTTCGGAGCAGTAGAGTAAAGATATTGATAGTCATGACATAATAAGCATATGTTAATAAAAGTAACTAATATATATATACTAATATATATATCTATATATAATATTATATATATATATAGGCGGCACCGATAACGGATGATCGGAATCTGGAGGAGTTACGAGTCCGAGAGTCTAGGAAGATCTAGGATGATCACTGCGATGGAGTTAGAGGTTATTATTACAGAATGCACATATGTTGTAAGGGAAATGATTTTCACTCAGATTGATCCGATTTCCCTTCGGAGGAAAACGATAATCTTTAGTCTGAATGTAATATTAATAATGATTAATATATATTTAAATCAATTGAACAGATAAACATACTAAGACCTAAAACATCAAGACTAAAAACCTTCGTTTCTGAGTACACTGTATTATTTGATCGATTGTAATGGTATTTATATATATCGGCTAATCAATCCCATACAGTGCGACATAAGTCCTAATACTTTCATTCAGGGCGTTAAAGCGTAATCCCACCACGTGCCAATGATCATCGGTTTAAACATATTAGGGTCTGTTACAGCTATAAGACCTTATATCCGGCCGCGGGGTGATGGTACGCGAACAACACATGTCAAACTCTGAGGACTAACATTAAATCCTACAGACTTGAAATTAAAAATATAGCTTATCTGCGCACTATCACTTCCCTTCCACGTTCAACCCGAGTATAACATATATGATATATATATAACTGATTTCCATATAAAATATATCAGACCTATAACTCTATTCTTCATATCGAAAAGTGAGAATACTATATAGACCATAATAAGCATTGCGCGCGAGTCGGCAACATCACAACTTATTTATTATACAAATTTCCTAAACGCTCCTAACAATGGCTTCTAAAATGTGTTATTAGCTTAGATATGTATAGAATATAAAGCCAGTAAATTGGTAATTAGTGAAAGAATTGATGCTTTTCAAGCTGATATATTCCATTATTAATGAGTTATCGCTTAGATAGAAAAAGAAGATATATAGTAGATACTGGTTGCCGTTCATAATGCATAGTCATAACTTTACTTTCTAGTTATATAGTTATCATAGAATTATATAGTCTATCTTTTGTACGCAGTATGATAAAATAATAAGATACTATAAAACATAATTTCCTTGTAATTATAAAAAAATTAATACACATATATTATGGATATTAAAATTACCTATAAGTTTAGTAACATAATTACCTTATATTTATATAATTTATACATTCCCTAAATTAGCGTCCTTTATAAAGCAAACGCAATCGGATTGGTTTAGAATATGTACACACGAGCGCGACGAGGTAATAAAGCAATAACACAATCCACACAGACACTAGGTATCATTATGAATAAATCACAAACATGCACACAGTGGGTGCCTATATGAAGCAGAGGTTTACCTACAGAGTGTCTATTGTAACCAATTAATTTTGATAGCCATCTGACATGAGAATTTTAGATGAGTAGATCGAAATGAAATTAAGTTAACCAATATCAAAAATAAATAAAACACTATTATGTAGCAAGAAAATAAAAAAGTGTCACCTTAGACATTATCACGGAGTAAAGGAATAGAGAGCCGGTAACTGATAATATCATTTCTACTGCAGTTATATCACAACATATCCTGAGTGACGTTATTGAATTTGGGAAACAGACACTCACAATATGTGAATATTCGAAGAAAGTACACAGCATATGGAGAGAGTATTTATTGAGTACTCCGGGGAGCCCGGAAGGTGGGGAAGGATCAAGTAATTAATAAAGAGCACTTCTAGTTCGTATCATGAGAACGTAGTTTAGAAGACGCTTATGTCTTTAGAGGCAACCCATAAACTAAAACGATGCTGGGAAAGAAATCGGATTACATCAAGCACCAGAGATGGGGTCTAAAGTTCCGGGACATCGAGGCACAAAACTATTGAGACACACAATGTTGGAAAGCTAGTTTATATTTGGCGAGGGCGTAGCGGCCGAGTAAGTAATAGCCTATAAATCTGGCGAGAGGAATTCACCGAAGGATCCTCGGTATATCTAACTATGGAAGTGACAGAAGGATCATATTTGTTGCGTGAGAATGCACTATAATATGGCGTGAGGATGATCTCAGGAATAACACCAGGCGTTGTCAATTGATCACACCGGTTGCTATTCTGTGCATAGCGACAAAGATACCGTACAGGTGAGGTTCCAGGTAGAGAAGACCCACCTCCGTACCGGGATCTAATTGATTCATCGAGGGACATTATAAAGATTATTTGTCCTACAGTTTTTCGTCATCGCCGGAATCACGATTCGTGTCTCCGCTCTGATCACATCTCATTCGTCAAGGGCGGATTTTTCAGACACTCCGCCATGATGCACAACGAATAATGATGGGCATTCACCTTTACCAAGACTGGAAGACTCTCCGGAGAGACAGGGATAGTAAATATTGGAAAGGTGGACAGCTCACGTCTTAATGCACTGGGACAGGACCGGACTGCTATGGAGATGGAGATATGTGTCATCTTGAAGTGGGTCACGGAGTTCTATACACTACAGTCACTAGCGAGAGAGAGGAGTAGAAAGAAATCGCGCGCGTTTTGACCCCTCGGAATAGAGCATTAGCGTGTGCCCGGCGGTTTGGCATATGTCCAGTTAAGCCACTGTATACAAACTAGGGGTCACATAACTGGTATGGTACACGGGCTGATTATATAGCTGGTTCTCATTTATATCTAACGGATTGCCGAACTACGAGCCGAAAAGAATTGTATTTCCGTGCGAGAGTCGTGTATTATCGCGGGGGCACGTTGTATTTTTTTCAGGAGAATCGAGAGTAGGTTACTTTTGAACCCCGAACCGTGGGAGTTGATCTGCTATGGTATCGAGCGAATTCTATGAATAAAAGGTACGAGGGGGCCCTGAAATACCGGGTCCACATCCTGTACTATGTCACTTTGGGCCCGTCATGAGGTATCGCTTCTTTCTCGATTAACGGAATAGAATTTCGAGAAAGGGCAATACACAATAACATTATCCATTAGTTTGCAAACATTGGCTTCATATCCTATCAAGTGTCTGAAATGTTTTGCCATACTGTTAGGAAGAGGAGATGCTGAACAGATTTGGAGGAAGGGGCCAGAGTGAAACGGAGCAACGTCGGCACAGGTGAATTGTCCGGAGAGTTCTACAGGAGTTCACAAAAGTATCCTTATAGTACGAGAATTGTACAGAAACACCCTAAGAAACTTTGACCCTGCTCGTAGTTTATAGGCTCGCGCTATTGCAGTTCAAGCAATGCGTAAGCGAGCGAGTAGAGGATAGACACTACAATTCTACCGTATGCTCAAACCAAATGTTCGTACGTGTACGAGAAGACCCATTGTAACTAAAGAACTCCGTTCTAGGAGAGAGGAGCGGCAGCAGACAATTGTATTCGTGAAGAACTATTTTCGCAAGAGAGCGTTCACGGTTGATAGGACTCATGAATAGCACTAATGGAGGCGCTATTAGATAATCTAATAATACTGGTAGATATATAATAAAGCATTGGAGGAGAGGGAAAACTGGGACTGTTATCTTTTACGTGACACACTCACGGTTATTGAGAGTAATTAATAATAAGTATTTACGCTTTTGGAGAAAGTATATTTACTTCGGACAAGCGGATTACAAAAGTCATCTGCTATTAATTCAATATACAGCTAATTAATTTTAGGTATTCTGAGATATAAGTCTTAATATCAATTATTAATATGTTAGTAGAGATATTGATATTATATTATATAATAAACATGGAATATGTCATTGAATCGATGTGCTTTGCTAGATCTTATTCACCATTCTTTATGAAGATAGGTTAACGTTAATACGTATTAACGTAACTTCCGCTAACATATATTCTTTACCGATAACGCTTTAATGATTAATATGCATATTGAGTTTAATATTTTTATTGTTCATCATATATGAATTAAAAATTTAACGTAACGAGTTTAAACTTTCCTACATTATCGGTGTGCCACTCTATTATGAGTATAATATATTTATATATTAATATATAATATATATTAATATATAATATATATATAATATTATATAATATATATATAATTATAGTTAGTAATACTATATATTATATTAATATTATATATAATATATTAATATAATATATATATATACATTAATAATAATTATGATATTTATTATTAATATATATATATATAATATATATATAATAATTATATATATATATATATTATATATATAATAGTATATATAGTAATATATCAGTGGCGACTTATCCAACACTAATCTATTATTTAGCTACTTACGTGCTCGTATTTCCACCTCACCTCTCTTTCACCTCTATATATATATATATAATATATCTCTTCTCTCTATCTCTCACTCACTCTCACTCATTACTCTCATTATAATTATAATATATATATATAAATATATAATATATATATATATATATATATATATATATATATATTATACATATAATATATTTTATATATATTATATATATATATATATATATATAGTATAATATATACTATTATATATTAGAATATATATATATTTATAGTAATTATATAATAATATATATATTATATACTTATTTAAATATATAATAAAATTAATAATATTGATATAGTAAAATAAGTTACTTAACGCCTCACACCACAGACGGGAGCTTCTGGTATTTCAAAAAAATAAATTTTTCACTAATGAGATTAAGCCATCTATGATACAATATTAAATTAGAATGTTTAGTGGTACGAAATGAAATATTTTTTATATTCACTGATTTGAGAACCGACTCATGTACACTAACCAAACCTAAACTATATACCTAACTTTAACTCTATACCCTAAACCTAACCAATCCCATACGCTCACCTAGATAACAGGTTAAAAAAAAAAAATAAAAAAGAAAATATAAAAAAAAAAAAAAAAAAAAAAAAAAAATAATTTCTATTCGACCCAAATCTTTTTATGTAATTTCATACGATGCTATATTACCTTGATTATAAAAAATATTTTTTGATTCTGAGCTCCCTGGTACCTGAGGGTCGTTAAAGTAACTTTGTCCATAATATATGCAATATATAAATAAATAATAATATTATATATATATATATATATATATAATACACATAATTAATATATAATATATATAATATTATAATATATATATATAAATATAATTATTAATATTATAATATTAATATATATATATATATTAATAATATATTATATCTAATTATATATTATATTAATTCATATATGCAGGTTAATCTCTCTGTAATTTAATATATAATATAATATTAATATATATATATAAATAAATATAATATATATATAATATATTATATATTATATAATATTATATATATATATAATTATATATATATAATATATATATAATATATAAGTTAATTAATATATATATATACTAATATATATATATATATATATATATATATTATAATTAAATAAATATATATTATAATAATAATTATAATATATATATATACTATAATATATATATATATATAGAGATATTTAAATATTAATAATTATAATATATAATAAATATTTAATAATAATATATATATTAATTATATAATAATATATATAAATATATATTATTAATATATATATATATATATATATATATATTAATATGATAATATACACATTAATGATAAATTCATAACTACTATTCTCAAACAAATACACGAATAAATATATACTTATAATGATATTATATAATAGTATTATAATAGTATATATATAAAAAATATAATATAATATATATTAAATATATATATTAATTATAATAATAATATATTATATTAGTATAATTCCAGAATAATAAAGGAAAACGGGGTAAAATATGAGTGCTTATCAATTAGCAAAATTAAAACAAGTTTTCACAAAAATAGGTAAATATATTCAAATGGCATGGTATTGTCTGAAGACTTGTTAAAGTAGGAATAATATCGTAGGGATTATATAATTTTATTAGTTTCTCATTGTGAAAATTCGATTCATAAAATAAATGACGAATAAGAAAACGAATGGAAGCAATTTTATAATTTTATGGCCGATTTATTTATTTTAATAATATATTTATTTAAGAAAAAGTATGTGAGGAATAATAATATTAGTATATTAAACTTAATATATATAATATAATTAATATATAAATTAATTAATCATATAAGTATTATAATTATAAATATATATATTAATAATAATTATAATATTAATATATTATATATATATAATATATATTAAATATAATATATATAATAATATTAATATAATATTAATATAATTATATATAAAATAATTATATTATATATATATTATAATATTATATTAATTATAAAATATATATATATAAGTATATAGTATATTAGTACCATAATATATATGTATTATCATTAATATAATAATATAATATATTATTAATATTATAATTAATATTCAATAATATTAATAAATAATAATATATATAATAATATCATAATTTATACGACTAGATTTAATTTTAATCATACTTTTACACCATTATAAGGGCCTATTATTAAGGTAGTAGCACTGACCCTCACATACCACCCTTACTATTAAGTCTGGAGCTTTTTTCCTTCACCTTATTATGGTCTTAGTGTATTGTTACGCTTTGCTCATATACACTATTCTCTGATACTCACTTTTCAAAAATGCTAGAAAATATAAAGTTTTATTTAAAGAGTTGTTATAATAATAAACTATCTAGAATTTTAATTTATAAGTATATTAAAAGATATATGTAGGGTAGAATAATATAATATATCTGTTCAAATGAAGATAGATTTGTACACAATTATTCAATATATAATAAATATTTTTTAACTATAATTATAATGCTACTTATATAAACTTCCAAATAATGAGCTTAATTTTATATACACACTAGTAGTTATATACTACGTGAGAGATATCAAAATAAATATGAGAAAGCTTTATTACATGTACGCTAAATAACACCGTGTACACGTATTCACTAAATATACTATACGTTCATGTTGATAACTTGAGTTAAGTTTATATATATATATTCAACGCTATCTCTACTGAAAAAAGTAATTCTCATTTCAATTACACATAGATATAGTTACCACTATTATAATATTTATGTCACACTGAAAGTATCGCACATGGATTTATTATTTTGAACAGTATAACTAATCTTTATTTTAATTATTATATAATTATATTAAATTGATTATTTATAATTATATAATTATTAATATAAGTATATAAATATTAAAATATATTAACAGTATTAATATTAATATATGATATATTATATATAAATATACTATATATATTAAATATATATATAATATATATTTAATATATTAATTAACTAATAATATATATATATGATAATATATGATATATATATTTATATATTTAATATTATTATATATATATATATATATATATATAATATTATAATAATATATATATAAATATATAATATTAATGATAAATAATTTATATAATATATATATAGTATTATATATTCGTTATATGTTAACTTCAACAATAAATAAGAATTAATATATATTCAAATCTCTTTTATACGTTATTAATGATATTAATTAATATTAATTATATATAAATAAATTAATATTAATAATACTATATATAATATATTAATGTATATATTATATTATAATATTAATATATATATTATATTAAATATATACTAAAATATATATATATAGTATATATATTAATATATTAATATTAATTAATTATATATATATATATATATAAAGCAACATCACTCACTTAATTCGGCTCTAAGTATTACTATAGGAAATATATCATATATATATCATATATGAACTATATATATATATTATAAGATATTCATATATTAATATAATAATATTAATATAATATATATTATATTAATAGTAATATTTATAATTATATAATATATAGTATATATATATATATACTATATTATATATATATAATATATATATATATAAAGATTTACAATTTGCAATGTGGTTCATTTATATGTAAATATAATAAATCTGTTTTTTATTATATCTATAATATAAATTATATATAGTATATATATAATATATATATATATATTAATATATATATATATATATATATATATGAATGATATATATATATATATATTAATATATATATATATAATATATAATATATATATATAAAGTATATATTAATAATATTATATATTTATATAAATATATATATAATATTATAATATATTATATTAATATAATATAATAAATATATAATAATATATATTAATATATATATTTATAATATATATATATTAATATTATATATATAATATATATTATAATATATACTATATATTAATTAATATAATATATATGAATATTCATGGATATATTAATATAATATCTAATTAATATATATAATATAATAATATATATTATATATAAATATATATATAATTAGTATATATTTATGTTAAAAAAAAGTTATTACACGGCAATGTAAGGGGAGCTCGGCCGAACCGGATAGAACCACAAGGGAATGACGTTCCAAAATAATAACCCGAAGGGAGGGGAGTGAGAGGAACATACCCAGACACTCATATAATACCGAAAGAGCGTGAGGTAAGTATATTATTTCCGGAGCACGCTCCCTAGGAGGGGGGAATTTAAGTCTACTACAACTTAGTTATACCCCGGAAGTAGCCGAGAGACCACGTACATATCTCTAGCCATTCGTATGCGGTTTAATCACCTTTGGGTATTTTCTTAATTAGATTATATAAAAATATCAGCAAATAAATATTATTAATAGATAAATGATCTATTTTAACGAGTAACCATAAAAGGTCCTCAAATAGACTCTCTAGATCATTTTACTATATATTATTAACAATAATTTTTTTTATTTTTTTATTTTTATATTATATTTATATATTTACAATATTTGTTCCTATAAAATATTATTATTACCATATGCACAAACACATTATTATTATTATAATTTAACCATTTTTATCGCTATATATGTATACTATTGTAAGTTATTTAAATAGATAATAATTATAATTAATTATTATTTATATTTATTTTTATATTTTACATTTTCACGCTCACTAGAAATTGGAGAGTAACCTAAGTCAATAATATTCACTATAATATATACAATATACTAAATATATAAAGTATATATTTAACGTAGATTGAGATTAATATATTATTAGTTTAGTTTTGAGACCCTGATATTACACAAACTATATATTAATTATGATATATATATATATTATATAATAGCTATATATATATATATATTATATATATAATATATATATATATAGTATAATATATATAATATCATATATATATATCTATATATATAACTATGAAATATATATTTAATATATATATATATAATATAGTAGGCAGCCTCCCGAAAAGCACAATGCATCGAATTGTACATTTATCATATAATATGATAATTAATAATTATAACTTAATAATATAACTAATAATAATATAATATAATAAAATAATAATAATAATAATAATAATAACAATAATAATAATAATAATAATAATAATAATATTATTAATAAAAATTAATATAATATAATAATAAAATAATAATATAATATAATAATAAAATAATAAAATAATAATAATATAATAAATAAAATATTATTATTATTAATAATAATATACATAATAATAATATAATAATAATAATAATAATAGATAATAATAATAATTAATAATAATAATAATAATAATAATAATAATAAATAATAATAATAATATTATTATTATTATTATTAGTTATTATTATATATTATTATTATTATTAAATATTAATAATTATTATTATTATTATTATTATTATTATTATTGATTATTATCATTATTATTATTATTATATTATATTATATTATTATTATTTATTATTTTATTTTATTATTATTATTAATAATTGTCATAATTAATTATAATATTGTAGATTTTTTTTTTGTCCACAATTTAACGTGTGCGAACATAGGCCTACTCGTAATAGTAAAGTGCCTATTTGTTAAAAAGGTGTAAATATTTTATTATTTATTATTAGTAAATTATTATTCATTGTCATAATTCTTTTTTTTTTTCAATGTTTAGCATATACGATGAAAATAAAAGTCTCATAATTTTGCGAAAAATTCAACGTTCGACCATTTTTCCATTGGAGCTGGAGTCGGGAGTCGGGAGTCAGGGGAAGCGGAGTCGGAGTCGGAGCGAGAGTCGGATCGGTTGTTCAAATAGGACTGAGGAGTCGGGAGTCGGGAGTCCGGAGTCGATTGTAGGAGTCGGAGTCGGAAGTCGGGAGTAGACTATTTTTTCTCGACTCCCCATGAGCCCTGATTATTATTTTTATTTTAGCCTAATATACATATTATACTATATATATACTAGTATATAAATATAATATATATATATATAATATATATATATTATATATATATATACCTATATACTATACTTCCTGTATTAATAAAA
>JABUQX010092541.1:0-17500 GCA_015478945.1 Trachelipus rathkii | reverse complement strand
CCAATTTAACTGCCCTGAGTCAGACTGTACGTCGACATATATTGGTTACACGACGAATAGATTGTCGGACAGGGCATATCAACATCGCTACAGTCCCAGCAAAATCTTTGAACATTTCAACACGGCACATGGTCAATCAAATATTATATTTCTAGTCACTTTCACAATATTAACTGCGATCATGTGAGTCCGAAACTTTAAAATTGGCAGGAGGAACTTCTACATTCAAAACACGCAGACCAACATTAAATAAAATTTAATGTATTATCTGTTAGACTAAATATCATTTGATTTAATTATTATATATCAAGTTTAAGACTCATTCCTTACAAGAAATAATCCTCTGAAGATGTCTCAAGTAACTAGGACGAAAGCGCGTCGGGAAATCTAAATAAATATATCTTCTTCTTCTCCTGTAAAATTGTTTTCAGTAAGATTATTTTTAAAGGAATATTAATTATGTATAGGAAATAAATTATTTAGAGTTTTCTTGGAAATAAAATCAAACTTTTATAAAAATCAAAGGCTGATTTGAATTCGCTAAAATTAATAATAATAATAATAACAATAATAATAATATAATATATTAATAATATAATAATAATAATAATAATAATAATAATAAAATAATAATATATAATAATAAATAATAATAATAATATATAATAATAAAATAATAAACAATACATAATAAATATAAAATAATATAATAATAATAATAATAATAATAATAATATAATATAATAAATAATAATAATAATATAATAATAATAAATAAATAATATAAAATAATATAATAATAATAATAATAAAACCGTTTCAACGTTTGAACCGCCCCAAATCGAGTAATTCTCGCGTAGCGCTATAAATGCGAAAAATATCTTCGTAATTTTTCAACTCGAAAACTAAATAAAGATTCCCCATAAATGGCAATTAATTTCAGTAATGCAGACAACAAGCCATTTATTAGGGCCCTCTCAATATTGATCTGGCGATGAAAATTCCGTAGTTTTTAAATTAAATTCTGTTTTTTGATTAAAAGTTTTATATACGAAACCAAAATTATTCTTCTTTAGAGAGTGTACAAGTCTCCCTATTCTTGACGTATATTTGTGTTTTACAAGTGAGAGAAAAACTGTTTTATCGGTTTTCTTTCCAGGTAATATTTAGATATTTGGAATATCACCACCTCGCTTTGAAAGCCTGATAAGATAGTTTTCCTTTGTGGGTGTGGGATTATATTATTATTATATTATTATCTATTATATATAATATATATATATTATATATATATATATCTATATATATATATTATAACTAGTATATTTCAAATATAAATTCTCAAATACTGTAGTTACTCATTATCTATAGAGTAACTAAATATAGTATATTACGGCTTATAATATAAATGTATACCAAACATGTTTGGAGTAGTGTTATATGTATATATATATAATATTATTATAGGTATTATATATAATAATTATATATATATATATTATATATATATATATATATAGAATACTTATATATATATATGAGTATATATATAATGATAGTATATATTATATGTCTTACTAAAAGTCTAAATTGGAATAAAAAGGAAATTGCAGTTTATTTGTTATGACGATCTTAAACGCTCCGTTGTAGATGCCATTATTGCATGCACCCTATTTTGGGCCAATACGGCCATCAAAAAAAGTAAAAAACAAAAAATTCAAATACGCCTTGATTAAGGTCTAATAATATAATAATAATAATTTATTTAGATAATAACGCGGAATCACTCACTTCTAGCAAAATGCTTTTAAAAGTCATAAGTATTACGTAAATTCACTAATACACTTTTTTCTTTTCTTTTTCTTTGTTTTGTAGATAATTATCACCACGCATTGGAAGACCATTTTTTTCAGGGACCCATGGGAAGAAAAGGATCAATTGAGATAAACTTCCTGCATAAGTCTTCTCTTTCTATTATAAACTCAGTATCTATCAGGACATTTAATTAATGAGAGGATGATTAAATAAGGCAGAAAAAACAGATGATGGAATTTCACAAAATAAAGGTAGCTGAAAAGTAGGAAACACCACAACTAGCGGGCATGGAGTTACTCATCTATACACAAAACTAGTTTGACAACAATACACCAATTGTGCTATGAGGGTTTCTAAATGGTGGCGGAATGCGTAAAGCAAACTCTTTCGTACACCTGCCGTTGTAATAACTATTGGAAAATTGGTAGCGTGCCAAGCCAACGTCAAGTCACAGCGATATAGGGTCAAGGAAGTTGGAAAGTGGAGAAGTTTATTGTTCTTTTGATCTTAGACTGTGAGAGCAGTGTTTCATACAAAGGTAGATAAGACCCTTTACCTTTGTAAAGTTGGAGCTACTGTGCTGAAGGAAAAAAACTCAGAGCCTGAACAAAACTCCCAGCTTTTCTGAGGATATCTAAGCATTCTTTGTGATTGAGGTTTTCAAAAGAATTTGTTCATATTCAGACCAAGAATGCTTATGTTATTTACAGGTGAGACCTCCCCTCGAAATTATTTAATAAGCGATCAAAATTATTTGATGGCTTATATCTCTAAATTTTACTTTTTAATAATAATAAAAATAGTAGTTAATGAAAAAAATTATAAGTATATATTATTATAAATGAGGAAACATTCGTAGTCCGTGAAGAATTCTTAGGTTAAGTGGTTGTTGAAAACATTAAAAAACATCTCTAGCGGAGGTAATACTAAGAAAGCTGAAATGAATAGTGACTTTCTGATTGGATAGCGATATGATGATACAGAGGCAATGAAGAAAAGTTTTAGAGGTGTTTAAGCGGTCGAAAATATCCAGCGGCGTTTTATGTTCATTCCTGTTCACATCCATGCGAAGAACAACACATTATAAACTTTATGTCACAGCAAATGCAACTAGGTGCCATTTTAGATTGCAATGCGGACTACTATTTTAATAGAAAAAATAAGAAAGATTTTCCCAGACACAACATGGACAAAATTCACAGGATTGAGCGCAACAAGGTTGGTGGAAAATTAGATTACATTGTAAATATCTAGAATTTTTTTTTAAAATCATTTGTTGAAGCTCTAGAGGAGCTTGAATGGCCCAAGATATTAAACCTTCTTCAAAAAAAACTCAGATCTTTTGAAGTTTACAATCAAATATGGCTATAAGTTTATTTATCACTTCAACTTTATTCTCCTATACTCTTCCATTATATACTACATTGCAGTCTCCATAATTAGTAACCACATCAGATCTTAATCATATTGAAAATGTGGTTTGTTTTGAAAGATTTTCAAGAAAACATCAACGAAACATTTTCAAACGTTTTGGAAGTTGCAACAGAACTACTACTGCTTTCTGCTAATGAAGAAAAAGTATGCCTCATGTGAGAGTCAATGTAAAATGAAAAGAAATAGGGCAATTACAATTTTTATTCTTGAAGATTTTTCAAACCAGTTAGAGAGCAAGTTCGTGATCCATAGACCCATATTTACTAATCTTTGTAAAGTCACTCATTCCATCGATATCTATTTAAAAACTTGCAAATTTTGATAATAAATTTGATTTGTAGAGTCACATTTAATTTGCTAAAGATTTTGACATTTGCCTCACACAAAAGGTGCACTCCAAAAACTATTTCTCTACTCTGAAAAGACTCAAATCATACTTTTTCAATTCTACAGGAAACGAAAGCTTAACAAATCTGACTTTAATGAGTGCTTATCATAGCTAAACAATATAATCGAAGGAGATTATCAATCATTTTGTTGTTAAGAGATAAAGATGAATATTTTTTTAAATAAATAAAATATATATTTTGGATTGTTAAATTGTTATTAACCCTTTCATGCCTGAATTATGATGAAATTTAAAATAAATATTTTTTAAACTGGTCGAAATCTAGTTACTTACATCGAGTAAATATACAAAATGTCATGAAAATAGACTTAATATTGAAAGTTAGTTAACAAAATACAATCATGTGCCTATTATGATGCAACATTCGCATAAGTAGAAACAAATATTGAAACTTATTTTTTTTCTGGCTTCTTTTAAAATTTTTGGATGCAAAGCAAGAATACTTTTGTGTGACATAGACATTCAGTTTGCCCTAAAAAAATGTTTTTACCCTCAATATAATTCAACTGTATGTATTGAAACAATTAGGACCAAGCATTACTTACGGATGGTATTTCTTATATAACAATTGTGTTTTGTTTGTAGACAATCACACTTTACATTTGTTGAAGTAACTATGCGTAGAATCTCTCTCAACTCATTCCTTAGCTCACCTCCTGTTTTGCCCTTACCAATGAGCCCAATTGCTGACATTCCTCTTTGAACTCACAAGAGGAGCATATACTTTTAGCCACTCCATATCGACGATATAAAAGCCAAACATTGACTACTGCCAGATCCATTAGATAGGAAAGAATTCGCATTTATACACTTTTTAGAGTAGATATCTTATTCTATAGACTCAATCAGCAGGTCGCAAGGTCTACCCCTCCATGAATTTATTCTTACTCGTAATAGCTTGTGGTTTACGACTTAGTGATGTGCTCTTTTTTTGCTATATCCCATCTTCTCGCATCGCTCATTGGATAATATATACGACATATGTAGCACAAGCAGTGCACAGGTTTATTGTCGTACGATTTGATGGCAATGGTGTTTTCCTTAGATTCAACTTTGTAGTCAAAATAAATTCTGCCTACCTTTTGTAGTTATTTTTCTCCTTTCAAACTGCAACCTCTTAGCATATTTGGGCAGAAAGTTGACAATATATAAATACCATCATCCTTCAAATTCTTTGCTAAATTTACTGAAGAGAACCAATTATCATAATAAAGCTTAGGATTGGAATGTTTAGGAATGCCTTCTGCTAGCCTCATAATGACGCTAGATGAAACTCCTAAACCAGAATCGTCTGCTTTACCAGTGTAGACTTCAAAATCATAAATGTAGCCACTTGCTCCCGCCCTTGCAAATACTTTTTATAAACCCACTTTAATTAGGGTAGGGTTGTATTGTTTTATGTTAATGACCAATCTTCCGTTTGAAGTTGAATTTGCTCATCAAATGCGCATTGTTGCCTCTCTAGGTGTCGATTTTGCAATGTTTCTTACTGCATCCTAAAAGTGGCCCTAATTTTTTTAAGTAGTGTATTCTGGATGCTGTAGTTTTTGGGCTTCCTTTAGCTTCCGGGAGAAGAAGACAGACAGACAGACAGACATTATATGATATATATTATATACTCATATATATTAATTATGTATTAATTATAATCTTAAAGAAATATAAAACTATAATATAATAAACCTATATAATAAATTATACTTTATTATTATATATATACCCTCTAATAATATTATATTATATATATATAAATTTATATCATATATTATATATATATATAATATATATATTATATATGAAAATAAAATAAATAGTATAGGTATATAGTATATATAGAAATCATATATATATAATACATGATATATATATCACGATATTACCTAATACTATATCATTATATAGTAAACTCATATTATCTATTTATTTATATATGCGAAGAATCAGAGTAAGATAAAATTACTTGCCAATCCTTTGATGCCGCGGATGTTGGCCGCAGGCTTTACAACCGAACTGCATGCCTATATTTATATAGCATGATATTATCATTATATTATAAACTATTCTATAATCTCTATGTATCTCATGCTATAGTTTTTCTGCCATCAAAAAAGATGCAGTCATAATTACATAAAAGAAATAAGAAAAATAAAAGGAAAATAAAGAAATTGACTGCAGTTAATTAAAAACAAACAAAAAAATCTCAAGCGCATCTTTCCTCTTCTTTCGTCAATGACAACATGATTAACATATTAAATTTTTTCACTTGAGTGAGATTATAAGAAACGGCCGTCTGAGGAAATGATTTTATTTAAAAAACATCGCTTTAGTTACATACCCAAGCGCGTGTGAAATCATCGCTGTTGAAATGCTTAATGTAGCAAATGTCTACGTACGTCGTAAAAGGGATTTGATGTTGTTAGATTTTTTTTAATACTATTCTAATATATACTCTATATATTATATATATAATATATAATAATATATATATATTATATATATTATTATATATATATATATATATAATATATATATTAGTATATTAATAAATAATAGTATAATAATAATATATATATAAATAATATATATTTGAAGTCAATTACAGGACCCAAACGGCTCACAAAGAATGTAGGCCACATCTGGTTTCCGTATATAATCATACTAAAATGGTTAGGTGTTTTCATCTTGTCATGTACTATTTTAAATGTTAAAGGACAAATTTGAATGGCTCGAAATGGATAAATCAGTCAAAAATAAGATAAAAATCTGAATTAAATGATTATTCCTTTCTTATTAACTATGTACCTAAATTTACATAATCAAAATCATATGTTTGATAAAGATATTATTCACTTGTTGGAATACAAGAAAATTAAAAGTAATCTGCTGTAAATGTGGGTAAGTTTAGATAAGATATATATAATCTTTAGAAGGTATTAATTATGGACCATAAAGTAGGAAATGACGTGACGGCAATGGGTTCCTCAGTTGCGGAACAATCATATATTAAGATACTGTGCGATATCAGTTGTTTTATCGAGGTATGGCGACTGCTATGAAATTGCAGATAGAGAGCGAAGGATTCACGGGGCATTATAGGATGATTGTGAAATATGATATTTGGGGTGGATGGCCATCATACGGAGGCGTGCAAGTATCGACCTGTGCTAAGCGCTTTGGTCGGGTGGGACGAAGACCAACTCACCAATGCTAACTGCACTTATATTTCTAGAGTTATTTGACTCCCCGGCTGATCATTCGTCCAGCACCTTTGCCAATAAAATCGAGAGCCTGTCGTGAGAGCAGAATAGTAATCAGTTGATGGGAGGATATACCTGGAACAGCTCCGAAAAAAAGAGGCGGCAATTTTGGTCTCTTTATCAGCGAGATTTCATTGCCAGTTCGCCCTACATGAGAGGGGGTCCAACATAGAAGAATTTGTTTCTTACGGGAGTGGAGCAATCGAAGAAACTGTATGTCAGCGAAGTACCTTGTTTTTTAGATAGGGGTTTTAAGACTCCTTGGAGGCGCTGAACGAATCTGATATTAAAATGACATAAGAGTGTCGTTCAGTTAAAGGAATAGAATTCGGAAAGGGCAATTATTATAGCTATTAATTCTGCGGTAAAAATTGAAGCATGAGGGGGGAGGGTATGGGAGAGATTGCCTGGTCAGGAAAGATAGCAGTACGCGCCAACAGATATCTTCCTGTTTTAGAGCCTTTTCAGGTAAACAACTGGAGTAAATCACTCCCGTGAACTTACGCAATGAGGACACAGGTGAATGATATCTTAAAAGGATAAGCATGGTGCTAATTGGAGTGAGAATCAGGGAAGCAAATGTAGGAGAGGGGAATTAAGCCAAGGTGTATACCCTTCGTCGTAATAGAAAGGCAGCACCTTTTGCAAAGGGATTTAAGGGAAATTTAAGGATGTTATTAACTGTGTTAGCAAATGACCAATGCAGAGTAATTAGGGATTCTGTGAGGTACCCTGCAGAATCAGTCATTGTTTAATTCATCTTATAAATATTCATATTAATGGCAACCGGAACGTGTCAGAGAAGACATAGTATATTGGGTATGAAATCGAAGAGAACTTGTGACATGATGTATCCCTTTGAAGACGAGAGTGGTATCATAATTGGATTCCAACTTCAAGGCTCACCCGGGTGACATCGCGAAGTGCTTCCTAGTGGATGATACGGATCGCCTAGTTTTGGATGGGGTTTAACATCGCTAAGAAGAATGGTTTCTGTTGCTCAGTAAGAACTTTGGAGGTAGTGTATGACAATAGATGTAAGTAATACATCGGAATGATGTATCCGCTGCATTCCTGGAGGGGTTGCGAGCAATATGAGTGATAAAAACGTGGAATGGGAACAACTTATGACTGGGGGCACCTTTGCGGAGACTGCCCTAACCGTTTGGGCACCTTGGGTTTTATTGGCATACCAGTCAACGAATCGCTTAAACTATGCAAAGGACCCTCAGGTAGGAGATGGAAGAAAAGCGGTGGTACCTGCTGGTCTAGAAGTAGTAGGACCGAGGTGGGGTCTGCTGGGAACCAGACGGATGGTAATTGATGTTGATGTTATTCTCACCTTTCTTTAATAACGTTTTTTCCTTAATAAACTCTTCCATAAAAAAATATTAAACCACAAACTTCGTCTCCATGAATGAACAGTTATGACAATGAAACAAATGAAACATAAAAGTGAATAACAGGATGGGCTGAAAAGCGGCGCATTTTCATATGAAGCGTATCCTTCCTTCCTCTCATCAGGTTAGCAGCCAGAGACCCACAGAATCTCCCAGACACCAACCCGTAGGGTAAGCTGTGGATGTGGCCTTGGAAGATCCTCCCGGAACTCTACGCAAGTTTCCCTCTCGTGTACCACATGTCACCTTAAATCTTCACGTAAAACCAGAAATTATCCACCAAAGTGCAGAACAGCCTCCTCAGTGGTTAGCTGAGGCTCAGGTTCCCTACAGTAGTAGGGGATGTATTTCGCTCGTGTTGTGTCATTTTGACCACAGTGTCGCCAGGAACCTACCATGAGAGCTTCTTTTGCACCGTAACTCACCCCTTCGTAAAAGGGCCATCGTGCCAGCCGATGCTGAGCATCCGGGCGTACGTGTCATCACCCCCTTATTTATGCTCCCCCCTTGATTCTTTTGTAGAACCCTTTTTTGAATATTTGACCTTTTGTATTCTACGTTCCATTTTTGAGAACCCTCATTTTTTGAGAACCCTCTTTTTTTTCAGATACGTTAGTTAGTTATTTTTATGTTTGGTAGTTTATTTGTTCATGTTCTTTCATGAGCCTTTTTAATGGTGTCAACCTTGTTGTTTTTCGTTGCGTTTCCATTCATTTTGTTTATAAAGGCGTTCTTGTTAATTATATTTAAATTCGTCGCTTTCGTCGGATGATGATATCGGCCAAATTCATCGTTCCGCACGCATCAGTCGCGTTTTTTAACAAAATCGCAGTCGCCTCACTTGGGCGCCGAACGCCTATGCAAAGCGCCTTCACTTAGACTGAAAACGCAGTTCGTAGCCAAAGAAACGCGCAGGCACCGCACCGCCACCGCACTTCACAAGCCAGGGGATAAGTTTTTTTTTCGCTGTTTTGCATCCCCGCTTTTCTATAACTCATGAATGTATTTAATATCCACGAATAAGCCTATACACAACACTCACCCTTGATACCACGCACCCTGCATTTCATCCAGTCTTCCTCGCTACCCCGTTTCATTACACCCGTATCTCTATACACATTCCATTCACCGTGACGCTTTATCTGTCTGTGCCTCCAAGAAGGTTCTTCCACAAGTCCCTGAACCATGAAATTTCCATTGAATTCTATTTTCAAATTTGCTTTTCACTATATTGGTATATATTAATATATATAATATAGTATATATATTATATAGTATATATATATATAGATATATATATAAGATAATATATATATATAATAGTGATATATATATATATATATAGGTATATACTAGTATTATACTATATATAGTTTGCTCCTTGTACTCTTGCTTGGAAGGTTCTCACGGTATCCTGAACCCTTGGGCACTCTTTAAGGAATGGGTCGCCACATGTCATTTTGATCTACTGAAGCCATGTACGTAGTGCACAGACTGTTTGCGCATACAGTGTATATTGAGTCATTGCGCTATGCGCATGAACATCATCCGATCTTCTGATTGGTGAATATCCACTCCACAAGAATGACAAAGGGAATTGGTGGGAATTAAATCAATGTGACCCCTATATACCAGGTCACTGACCGAACTGTGAACTCGACCCGCTAGCCTCTTTAAGGAAGTGTATTGGAGCGTTAACTAATTGGCTCCGTCTGAATTGCGTCTTAATATATAACATGCAATGTTAACTCCTTATATAAAGCATTTTTTTTATGCATAGCACTAAATTTTGAAATAGCTATTTCCATTATATTAAAAGTTTAGAAAAAGCGTATGTCTATTTTGCTATTTTATATATATATAGTATAATGATATATATAATTAATATATAATATACTAGTATAGTATATGTAATATTCACTATATATATATTAATATTATATAATAGTAATATTATTATATTTATATATTTTGTCAAGTAATATATATATATATATAGTATATATATATATAGCTGATATAAATATATATATGATCTATATATATAATAGTTTCATATACAACGAGAGAGAAAGTAAAATCGCTATCATCCATATACACACACACCACATACACATAAACATACTTACACACTCTCACACACACACACACACACACATCACCACACCTCTTCACACTTACTTATACACACACACACACACACACACACCCGTCCTACGCTACTTATACACACACACATACACCCACCGATACACAATTACACTCACATCTGCCACCTATTACACACACATGCGTATGACCACATACACCCGCCCTATATACACACACCACCGCTTACCGCCCGCCATGGGGTGACGGTACGACCAACCTAGCTCACACTACACCTCACGTTCTACACACACTATGACACTTATGCCACAGCACGGCACACCCGCCGTAGGGCTTGTATTTAGTTGACACACATCACACATTACGCTAGGCTTTTATACACACATACACCCATTACCCATAGGAACTTACGCTCACACCTATAGCCTACACACGACAAACACGACTACCGTAGACAGCATACACTCATTGTAAATTCAAATCTACGCGAGCGCGTGTACACACTACACACACACACACACACTCACACACACACCACATAGTGAGTATATATATTATATATATATATCATATATAGTATATAGTACTATGTATATATATACATATATATCATAATATATATATATATATATATTATAAACTTATATATTAGTAGTATTACCTCTGTATTAAAATAAAGATTGAGTCATTGTATCAGGCCCGAACGGTATACCAGAGGAGCTTTGGCCAGTTAAGCTCCAATCAGCCGGACTAATTCACAATGTGAGTGATCGTAGTGATCGTGAGAGGCCATGTAGTTACACTCTAAAACCAGGAAAAGCTGACCAATTACAGGTTTAAATTAGAGAATCTATTTAAGAAGTCTCTTGATAGCGCAATGATTAATAAATGAAATAAAGATATGAGGAATGAGAAAGTAAGAAAAAAATCCAGAGTGTCTGATACATAATCATTTTATTTTACTTCAATGACAAATTCCATGTTTATTAAATAACATTAACTATTTACATCTCTATTAAAATGCATAAATCGTGAATAAATTCAGCCTAGAGGGTGGTATTACCTAACAACTAAGGGATTAGCTGCCTGTTTTTTTTACTCTTTACTGGCTTTAACTCATGTTGTACTGCTTTAACTCATAGTGTTTTACTGCTTTAACTCAATATTTATTAAAAATTACTATCCCTGTAAAGCCAGTAAATCCAGTAAATTGCAATAGACGGTTTACATTGCAAACAAGGGGTTAGTATTGCTTTTGTGTTGATCTGTGAGCGTCGGTTGAAGGTATGTAATTTAATAAATATGTGAGTTAAGCAGTAGTAAAACATATGAGTTCAAGCGCAGTAAAACATGAGTTAAAGCTGTAAAGCAGTAAAACAAAAGCACGCTAATCCCTTAGGTGTTCAGACCTCTATTGATTTACTGATTTATGCTTTAAGGTTATTATAATGTAATGTTTTTACATAATTTCGCGCGTTTATAGTTTGCTAAGTGAAAAGTAAAATCGCCCTTAAATATATCAGACGTTGATGTTCGTTGCGTGTCGTGATGTTGCTTCATTTCTTTTATTTATTTATATGTGTTATAACTTCTTTTAAATAGATTTCTAATGTGTGATTATTGTCAGCTTTTCCTGTTTTAGAGTGTTGTAACTACATGCCTTCTTTAGTACTCGAGTCTCATTCAATTGGTTGAATTAGTCGCTGATGGAGCTTTACCCCCAATCGCTCCTCTGGATACCGTTCCCTGATACATGATCTCATTTATTTTAAGTTAAAAGGCTCTTATATTATAGTATTTATACTTTATTTGTATTATGAGTGATGTCTTTATATATATATAATAGTAATATATATATATATACCTCATAGTATTATTAAGTATTTGCTGTTGAGTGGGGGAATTTTTTTTGATGGTGTGTGTGTGTGTGTAGGTGTAGTGTGAGCACGGCTAGTTACTTATGTAATTCAAGTGGTGGGTGTACTGTGTCGTAGGTTATGTGTTTGTGGTGTGTTAGGTATAGGTGTCAGAGTGAAGTTGGCCTTATGGGTAGGTATGTGATAGTATGTAAAAAGCCTTAGCCCGATATGTGTGTGTGTGGTATAAATTTAGTCCTACCGAGCGTGAATAACGGTGTGCGGTGTGTTGCATAAGTTTCATAGTTGTTGTGTAGATCGTGGGATACGTAGTGTGGAGCTAGGTTAGGATAACATAATCCATTTGCGAGTGGTCCAGGTTAAGGCTCTTGTGTTGTTATGTGTAGTACTAGGGCCGCTTATGTATCGTAGCATATGAGTGTATAGGTGCAGATGTGAGTGTAATGTCTATGGGTGGAGCTGTATGTGTGTGGTGCTATAAGTAGGTTAGCGGTGTTTGGTGTGTTGCGTCGTGTTGTATAAGTAGCGATAACGGCGGTGTGTGTGTGTTTCGTGTAGGAATGTCAATGTAGTAGTATGTAAGATGTTTATATGTATGAGTGTGGGTTTTGGATGATAGCGATTTTACTCTCTCTCGTTGTCTATATATATATATTCACTACTATACATTATAATAATAAATATAACTAATTATAATAAACTATTATATATATTTACGAGTATAGTTAATATAGTATATAAGAGTAGACTTATATATATATAGTAAGTACTGATATATATATAATAGTGTAAAATGCAAAAATCGAAGGATGCGCTCGTTTTGTCTAAACTGGTTGTTAATATGGGAAATAGCTGAATTTCCAAAAAATTGTGTGCTGGTGCATTAAAAAATCATTTAATATAAAGTAACATTTGTTATGAAAAAAAAATATTATTAAAGGCATTCAGAAGGAGCCCAAATTAGTTTCAAGTCACTAAACACTTCGGCGTTTAGAGGACTCACGAGAATCGAGTTCAGTTAGGGTCAGGACTGGCTTATCGGCTCACATTTTGTCTTAATGATGTGCCGCAGCAGATTCCTTTTGTTCTATTCTTGAGTGGATGGCGTATGTATTCGCATCAGAAATCGATGATGGTTATGCGGCGATGCTCGCGATGATGTCACATGTACTATGCATACATGTATATGCTGCAAACGTTGCAGGAAGCGTAATCTATCATTGGCTATATTTGTTGTATTATATGATATGATCAGTTGTTGTGTCGATCCATTCCTTAAAAGAGTGCTCACAACGGGTCATGTAGAGACGCGCGTCGAAACCTTCCAGAAAGCTACAGATAATGCAGGCATACCTTATATTATATCACGATACACTTATTGGTAATCATAAGTATAGTTATAGTGTATGGTTTTAATGCTTATAAAATTTTTCATTATAAACATATATATATATATATGTCTATAATATATATATCTATATACTATATATTAATAGGTTAGCATACTAGAAATAATGAGAGGATATTAATATAAATATAGTATTATATTAATATTATGTATATAATAAATATTTAGTATTATTTTATGTATATATAGTATATATGATATACTTATGCTTGATATAGTGAGAGAAAAGCAAATTGGAAAATAGATTCATGAAATTTCATGTATAGGCGAATTGGAAGACCTTCTTGGAGAGCACAGACAGATAAACCAGTCACGGTGAATGGAATGTGACTTATAGAATACGCGTGAATGAGAAACGTGGTAGAGGGAAGACTTGGTGATCGATGATCGGGTGCGTTTGTATTAAGGTGTAGAGTTAATGTGTCTAGTGGCTGGTCATTCCTTGACATTAAAAATCATTCATCGAGTAGATACCAAAAATATATATTCCCCAAACAGCCTAGAGAAAAAATAAACTATCTGGCTGTAGAAGTGTCGCGTGCGGTGCGAGTTGCTGCGCGAGTTTCTTTTGCTTAACGACATGCGTTTGCTAGTCTTCAAGCTGCCCTTGCTAGGATTCGGGCAGTGGGAGGCGGCGAAACTGCGTGAATTGTATTAGAAAAAACGCGACGTGAGATGTATCTGAGTGTGTGGAGATCGACATATACTACTAATGAATTATATGCGATCATCCCTCGACGAAAGCGAGCGCATTGGAAAATAAATTTAACAAGACGCTTTAATAAATGAACTAAGAATAAGTACACGAACTGAAATTAAATCAAGGAACTAAGAATAAATGCAAGAGGTGAAATCAAGAAAATGAACTAGGATAAGTAAATGAACTAAAATTAAATCAAGGAACTAAGATTAATTACAAGAGCAGAAATTAAGTCAATCAACTAAGAATAAGTACATGAACTAAAATTAAATCAAGGAACTAAAAATAAGTACACGAGCTGAAATTAAGTCAATGAACTAAGAATAAGTACATGAACTGAAATTAAATCAAGGAACTAAGAATAAGTACATGAGCTGAAATTAAGTCAATGAACTAAAAATAAGTACATAAACTGAAATTAAATCAAGTAACTAAGAAGAAGTACATGAGCTGAAATTAAATCAAGGAACTAAGAATAGGCATTTGAAATTTTGGTGAATCAGAATCGGTATAAAAACCAGAATCAGATTGGATAGCCTTCTCAGATCAGGAATTGCAATTCGAGACTGATTATAATGTCGCTTGTTCATAAGTAGTCAGGATCAGAATCCTTAATTCAAAATAATCAGATTAGGAATGAAAACCAGTCTAATTATATCACAGCCCAATAAAAAAAAAATTCTAATTTTAGTGCGTTGGTTTATAGACCTGTTTCTGGGGTAATTTGTGGCGTTGATTCAAAAAATTTCGTTGGATAGACCGCATCAGATCTAGTTTCTGATATGGTTGAGTTTATAAAATTAGAGTCCGCCCTTTGATGGGAGAGAGAGAGAGAGAGAGAGAGAGAGAGAGAGAGAGAGAGAGAGAGAAAGAGAGAGAGAGAGAGAGAGAGAAAGAGAGAGAGAGAGAGAGAGAGAGAGAGAGAGAGAGAGAGAGAGAGAGAAAGAGAAATAGAAAGAGAAGTGAACAGAGAAAGAGAAAGAGAAAGAGTAGGAAGAAGAGAAGAGGGAGAGAGAGAAGAAGGAGAGAGAGAGAGAGAGAGAGAGAGAGAGAGAGAGAGAGAGAGAAGAACAAGTTTTCTAATTTGAATGGAATGTATTTAAGTATTTAAAATAATCACTGTTTTATGTATTATAAATTTAATTCATAATTTTGATTTACGTTTTTTTTTTTTTTTTTTTTTTTTTTTGGTTTCCTCAACCTGATCTCGTAAGTAAACAGTTTTTCATAGATTTAAGTTCTTATTTACACTTACCCAACTCTATTCTCCTGCTTACGTGACTTGTATTTGTGACTTACAATATGACTTGGTTATGTTTCGGATAATATGAATTGTTTTGCGACCTATTCTTTATAATTAAGTATAATCATGCATATATTATATATATCAATATATTATATAATATATACTTATATATACTATATATACTAGAGAGACTCTATATTTTATATACCTAATATATATACTATATATATACTGATAGATACTACTTACCTATACTCCCGTTATCCATATATATACATTTATACTTATAAATAGTTATACTAAATATACTATATTATATATATATATATATATAATATATTATATATATATAATATATATAGTGTACTATATATTATATATATAAATACTATACTATATATATATATATATCATATATATATATCATATATTATATATATTATATATAATATATAATATATATCTATATATATACTATATATATATTATACGTATATATATCATATATATATATATATATATATAATATATATATATTTATAGTATAAGTATATAACCCTATATATATATTATATATTTAAATATATATATAATATACTATATATATATACTATATATATATATTATATATACTATATATTACCGTATTATACTATAATATTATTTTTTTATAGTTAGTCTATATAATATATATATATATAATAACTAGTATATATTATACTATATATAATACCTATTATATATATATATATATATATATTATACTATACTATATAATTACCAATTATATATATTTATATATATATTATACTCTTTATTATATACCTATAAATTTACCTATATATACATATTTATATTATTATATATTTTATCTATATATATTTATATAATATATATATTTATATCTATATATAGTCTTATTATATACTTTTATATATATATAATATTTCCATATATTCTATATCCTATTATATATATTATTATATATATTATATATATAATATATTATATAGTAGTTACAATATCATAATGCGTTTCGGCCAACTTTTTTCGTATGAAAGAATAGAGATATACCGGTCTGAAACTTGGTATATAATCTACTGAGGTATTAATGACGAAACAGGGTAAATTTTAAGTCGATAGGATGTCATCATAGACGGGGGGTTTCTACCTCCGAGCACTTAGCCGCTATTCCGCCCTGTTTATCGGCTTGTGGCGATGAATGAATATTAGGCTTATGTGGAGGATTGCCAGACCGAAGGTCTGTCAATCCGACAATTCAACAGACCAAACCGAACCGGTTGTCTGGTGTTTGTTTTGTATTATTATTAATTATGTATTATTTTTTTATATATTAATTATTAAATTATTATTTTATTTTATTATTAATTTTAATTATTATTATTTATTATTATTATTATTATTATTATTAATTATGATTTATTAATTATTTTATTACCTCAAATGAAACTGAAAAAGTGATCCGATGGCATTAAACTCTGTCATGTTGAATCGTTTTTTTTTTTTTACGCCACTTTTTTTTCTAACTCTTTCCGACTACCGACTCCGAATCCGACTCCAGCCTCCGGCTCCCGAGGGTCCGGTCTTCCTGTGCTCCCGGCCGGCGTTTTATTAAACGAGGATGTTATTATTGAGAAGAAAAGTAGTTCAGGTTCATCTTATGGAAGTTTTTCTGTTCCTTACTTGGTATCTAAAAATTTGTACATTTCATTTGTTCACTCCTGTTACAACTGGCCTGCGGAATTTCCAGTTACGGATTTAGTAGATGATTTGCTTTCCATGGAACAAGAGGGAAAAAATTTAATGTTTATCACCCCAACTAAT
>JABUQX010092540.1:0-21366 GCA_015478945.1 Trachelipus rathkii | reverse complement strand
TATGTGGTTTTCAATAGTGTTACAAATGTAAATTGTAAATATTAACAACATTAACTCATGTTATGAGGATTGTTTTGATAAAAATCCATAGTGTTGAATATTATTCCCCCAATTTATACTTGAACGCTATTGATATAGTTTAAAATACAAAGTAACCAGCAACAACAACGAACAGTAACAACAACAACAAACAAACAACAACAGACAAACAACAACAACAACAACAAACACTTAATTAACACAAGCAAACAACATGTTCAACAACAACAACACTCCCAACAGAATCTGCACCAACAGCAAACAACAGCGGACGAATAACAACAACAAACAACATAACAACAACAACAAACAACAACAACAAACGACAACAACAACAACAACAACAACAACAACAAAACAACAAACAACAACCAGACCAAACAACAACAAAACAACAGGAACACCTGCATCAACAACCCCAACAACAAACAACAACAACAAACAACAAAACAACAACAACAACAACACAACTCCACAACTGCAACAAATGCAACAACAAACGCAACATTTTAACAACAACAGCTACGGAGCAAAATTTTTATTGTTTAATGTATGTTATGACAAAATATGACATGAATCAATTAGGACAAATAGATCAATAGATACAGTATGGGTAGGAGGGTTTAGCGTGGGATGGGCCTTACCTTGCACATTTTACTGACTTTACTGATATCGTGAGTGTTAGCTGCTTTTACCAAAGTATGTTAAAATGCAAATTTCGTTTTTCTCATATCTTAATATAGTAATATAGTAATAATTTTTTTTTTAGTAAAAACAAAAATGTTTTAAAGAAAACAAAACAAATTAAATAAAAAGTTTTGTGTTATATTATACAAAAATATGAACTTGAATCAATAGATCAGAAATAGAGTCAATAGATCAATAGATCAATGAGTTGGGAACAGTGAGGTTTATGTAGGCAGTTTTGATATTTACTGCTATTTACTGATTAGCTGCTTTAAGAGGTATGTAATAGAAATGCAAAATTTTTTAAGTTATGAATATATTTTTATGATTAAATTTGAAACCAAAAACAGCCTAAAGTTTTTGTGTTACCTTTAAGCAAAATGTGCTGTGAATCAATAGATCAATAGAATTCAGGGGGGGGGTAAAGGTAGGTTGATTGGCAGTTTTGATTCAACTTGCCCCCGTTACTGATTTACTGCTTTTAGGGTATGTAAAACATAACAATTTGTAATAAAAAATAAGCACTTGACAACAAACAGATCAATAAAAAATCAATAGTAATCAATTAGATCCTAATGGAAAATATGATGCGTAAGAGGCCGTGTGGGCTGGACGTCTATTTCTTGACTTTTTACTGATTACATAGGAATTTACTGCTTTACGGGTATCCTTGTAAAAAATGCAGACCCAATTTTGTTAACGTGTACTTAAACATAAAAAGACATCAAATTTTTAGTAAAAAACAATATATTGTTTAAATAAAAACAAACAAACATAAAATAAAAAAATTGTGTTTATGTTAACAAAATATGACTTGAATTAAAATTGTCAATAGATCAATAGATCAAGAAAACATTTGGGAAGCTAAATTGTAACTAGCGTTACATTATAATTTACTGAAGTAATCACTGACCATTTTATTGTAAAAATTGCAAAATTTGGCAAATGTGAACATGTAAAAAATTTATGTGGGTAAATGCAGGGAAGTTGTTTTAAAGAAACAAAACAAAATAAATCAAAAGTATTGAACATCTCTATGACTCAACATATGACATGTATCATGGCTCACTAGTAACAACAGAAATCAATAGATCAGGAAAGGGATAGGAGTTGGTTAGTGATATAGTTTGATTTATCTGATTTACTGAATTTTACTGCTTTAAGGTATTGTAAAGAATGTTATAAAATTTTTTGTAAGTTATAAATATTAAAAGAAATATAATTTTTAGTGAAAACAAATGGTTTTTAAAGAAAACAACACAAAAATAAATAAAAGTTTTTTGTTAGTATTATACAACATACAATTTAGTAAATATTATCAAATAATCGAATAGATCAATAGATCAATTATCCAATAGATCAATAGATTAAATTCTTTCAGTGAACAGGTCATTGATTTACTTGTATTTTTACTGATTGACTAACTGTTTTAAGGTAAGTAAAAATGCAAATTTTTAAAGTTAGTGTGGTAAACACTCAATAAAGAATAAATTCTTTTTAGTGTACCACGAAGGATACTTAAAGAAAACAGAAACAACCAATTCATTAAAAGTGTTGTGTTGATGTTTGATATCAAAATAGACTTAAATTCAATAGACTCAATAGTGCCACCAAATGGTAGATCACATAGTCAATCTCATAGATTCAATAGATCATATAGATCCATGGGCATAAGAAGGTAGGAGTTGGCTGATATAGAATATTGATTTTAGGCTGATGTTCACTGTGTTTAGTCGGTATCTGTTAAAATAATGTAATTTTTTAAGCTACTAATATGAAGAGCATTAATTTTTTGTTAGTTAAAAACAAATGTATTTAATCTTACCGGTAAACAAAACAAAAACAAAATTAAAAGTGTGTGTGTGTTATGTTTATACTAAAATATTTATTCTTTTAATAAAAAAATATGACGAATCAACATTAGATCAATAGATCAATTAGATCTATAGATCATGGTAAGGGTAGGAGTTGAGTTGGATATATGTTTGAATGTATTTACTGATTTACTGGCTTTAAAATATGTAAAAAAATGTAAAATTTTTTAAGTTATAAACATAAAAAGAATAAATTAATTATTAGTAAAACACAACAAAGATTTAAGGAAAAAACAAAACAAATAAAAGTTTTGTGTTATATTAATACAGTTATGATTTGAATCAATAGAATCAATAGATTACATAGTCGTCAATCACGAATCATGGAAGGGGTAGGAGGGTATGGAGGGGTCAATTATGATTATATCTGATTTATCTGTTATACACCGAGCGCTCCCGTTGTCAGATTTGTTTAGCTACAAACATGCAAGTCAATGGGATTTTTTTTAGTAAAAATTAACCATCAGTGGCTCTAAGAAGTACTACACACTATACAGATAAAGCAGATAAATAAAAGTCATTTGATACGCTCTATTTTGTCTTAATCACGCATAAAAGTATGAACTTACTGAATCAAACAAATAATCCAACATGGTGGGAGTTTCAGGTCAAATAGAATCACCTAAGATCTATAGGCGTAAGGGGATGTCTGATGTGTCGCGGCGACGTCGTCATGATTACGTCTTGATGTTTAACTGATTACTGACCTTTAAGGGACATGTTGAAAAAAGTGAGAGTTTTCTTTAAGTTAGTAAACATAAAGAATATAAATTTTAGTAAAAGACAAAATGTTTAAAGATACAAAACAAAAATATAATAAAAGTTTTTATGTATAATTTCTATACAAAATGTGATGTGAATCAACAGATCAATAGACATGGAAGGGTAGGAGTTTGTTGCGCTGAGGGTAGGTTGGGTGACATGATTTACTGATTTAGGGTTATGTAAAATGCAAATCTTTTTTTAAGTTATAAACCATGAAAAAAAATAAATTTTTAGTAAAAACAAATGGTTTAAAGAAAAACAAAACCAAAATAAATTAAAAGTTTTGTTTTAATATTTATACTCGAAATGACTTGAGTCAATAGATCATTAAGATCAATAAGAGCAATAGTAATCAAATAGATCATATGGTAGTATAGTAGAAGAAGGTGGCTGGAAAGTCCAGTTAATTTTACTGAATTTACTGTCTTTACTATATTACTGAGTTACTGATTTATCATTAATTTACATTATATTATGCGTTATTAGGGTATGTAAAAAATATGAATTGAATCATATAGGATCAATAAGATCAATAGATCAAATAGATATCAGATAAAATAGGCTCTTCGGATAGAGGGTAGTTAGGATTTACTAATTTACTGAATTTTACTGCTTAGAGGTATGTAAAAATGCAACGTATATTTTTAAGTTATAAACATATAAAATTAATAAATGTTTTTTAGTAAAAAATATACAATGATTTTAAATAAGAAATTTACAAACAAAAATAAATAGACAATTAAAAGTTGTTCTTGTAGTTAAATGTACTATAATAAATAAATGGAACTTGTGAAAATCAAATAGATTCAATAGATCCAATTAGCCATCAATAGTGAAATCATGGAATGGCAGTGGGTGAGCGGGTATTGTTGATTACTGATTTACTCCACGAATATTACTGCTTTAATAGGCGGTATGTTAAAAAACTGTAAAGTTACGTTTTTAAACATGAAGAGACATAAAGTTTTCCTTTAGTTAAAACAAACATAAACAACTTGATCTAATAACAAAAAAACAAAAAAAAAATAAATAAAAAACTAAAAAAGAAAAAGTTAAAAATAATAAAATTAAAACCACAAATTTAAATGAATAAATATAATAACAACATAAAATATAAAAAATCAAAACGAAATATAAGCAATTGTTCTTAAATGTCTAAATGGAAAAAAAATTTTAATATTAGATTTAGCGTTTATAAAAAGAAAAATGAGATTTTGAAAATATATAAATGTCAGTCTTTTCAACATTTAGAAAGGAAAAACGGGGAGTTTATCCTTTGTAAGATGCAATGCAAAATTGACGATTATGTACATGATACAGAAAGGATATATTGGACCAATCACCAGTACAATGATATATTTTTATTACAAAAACATATGGTTTACTAACTAGGCATTCATCAACCGTTCCCCACCTTAGCACGGTGATGTCGGCCATCCGACTTTTTCTCTAATCCTTCTCCTACTTTCCTCCTTCCTGCATTCTTCTTCCTCTTCTTCCTTCTCTCTACTTTCTGTCTTCTTCTTCTTCTTACCTCTGTATTTGCATTCCACTGCATTGTTCTTTCTTTTTTTTACAGTGAGGACCCCCTCCTTCCGAGCGGGGTGCTCTGACTCCGAATCCGGAATTCCGACTCAACTTTCCGTCTCGACTCTGTGGCTCCCTCTACCTAGCCTCCAAGTTTCATCCGTCTCCTTCTGCGATATTAAGAAGCCTTCTAGAACCAAAAAAAATACCCTTTGGAGAGCCATGCCCGTCCGTACCCGGCGCTTAAAACCTCTCCGAAAAACGGTCCTTACCAGACCTTAAATTCGGTCTTACCCGACCTTTTAATAAAACCCATTAACCTTGACAGCCGTCAACCTTTTAAAAAACTAATGAAACTGATGGAAATTTCCACAGTCAGTTCGCCCGACATGACTGGAATTATACCAAGAACCTTCCAAAGATGTTTCAAGTCTTTGCCTTCGACGTGCAGAGCTCTGCCAATGGGAAAAATTCCCCAAAATCCTTCCGCGAATGGGAGATCTTGACTTCCAATTGCAAGATTGAGAGTTTGAAAAAATGTAAAAATAAAGTAGCTAAATTAATCTTTAATATTATCTTTGATATATGCTATAAAAACTCTCAAAAGGTCCAGCTGCAGGAGATTTTAGGCTTGACAAAATCCAAAATTCCATTATACGAGCTAGCTCCCAGATAAATTCCTTAAAAATTGGTTAAAAATTTGTAAAAAAGTTACCAAAAACTGGCGCAAAAGTAACGTATTAGGCGTGCCAGATTTTAGCGACAAAATCTGGCTGCGTTCAGTTTGGCGGTATTTGTGCCCTCCTTACTACTTAATTATTATTCATTACTTTTAATAATTAATATGTATTATTATATTATTATATTATTATATTATTATTATTATTATATTATTATTATTATTATTATTATTATTATATTAATTATTATTTAGTCTGTTCTTAGAATGTGTTATTGTATTTTTGCAGAATGGTGTCAGCATAACAATTATCCATGTGCTTGTAAGGAATGCAGTGTGCCGTGAATTATGCCATTTTGCGAATTGAACACGCTTCGGTGCTTCTGAGTTAGAGGTGCTGTTACCAATACTGTACAGTTTCGTCCAAGGAATTCTGCAATTACACTCCAGATTGCAGACATGTGGTAGATCAAACTTAAACATTAACATGAGAGAGAAGAAATAAATTGTATTTAGGTTTGTGATGGGCATTTGCAACAGTGCGTATGAGTAGAATTAATTACGGGAAGCTCTATGCAGGTTGTTAGTGATATAGGTGTTAGTGGTAGGCTCCTGAATAAAATCGAAATATGATGATGACAATAGTGAAGCATGTGTAAGAACAAAAGACGAGACGTCGTTGAACAGTGATCTAAGTTTAATAGTTAAATGTGGCGTGTGAGAGGAGAGAAAGATTGTGTTTGTTATATGTCCCCCTCCCATTTGTGTATTAAATTCCTATAGTGAAGTGGTTATGGAAAGAATAGCAGGTATATGTAGCAAACGGGAAGATGTGATTAGACATGATGGGCGACATGGAGAGAGAAGAGGGTTCCGGTGTCCGCATACCCTATAATGTGTGGATCATTTGGTTTCTTGTTTGTTGGTGAAATCTGTAATTAGGAGTTCGCAGAAGATTGGTAGATTAGATTCTGGCAGGGAGCCCTGGCAATATCAGTGAAGGGCTTGAAATGTTAAACGCCTAATCCCTTTGCTCATAAGAGTAAGTGTCTCATCGGATCTGCGAACGTGAGGACCTATCACGTACCCAGTGCCGGACCAGTATGGCTTGAGATTGACATTGAGCGTACTGGTAACACAGGTGTCTGAGTTTAAATACTTTCGGATTATGATGTTTAAGGATGAAAAGGAAAATGATCATGCAGAGTTAGTAGTAGGAAATTCGGTGATATGCGTAAGAAGGTGACTGGTGCAATTAAATCTTTTGGCGGATGTAAAGGGACTAAATCTAGGATCAGCTAGGGTCTACATGGATGTGTATGTTGTTACCGAATGTGTTAATGACTATCAGTTACGTGAATACCTCAGTTTTCTGGAAGGAGAAGGGGTATATATTTTCAGAGGGCGCATGAACACAATTTTACGGGGCGTCTTAGGTGTGAGAAGTCTTTTGATAAAATGCAGAGAATGGAAACAGTCTCCATGAAGTCCTCGTGCTGATCGCTTTCGTGTAAAGAAAAAGCATGTAAAATGGAGAAAATAAATGGAAATATATTGCAGATAGTTGATCATGTAGAAAGCGCATGGATTGATAGTAGGTGTAGTTAGGCGGAATAAATAGTGCAGTTTAGTGTGCTGGCAATCGTGAACCGGCTATTGAGACCGAAGTAGAAAGAGTCGAGTGAATCAGAAAAGGAATGTCTGGAGCGAAGGATTTATTTAGTTTTTGATAGTAATTGTTTGCCATAAAGAAGTGAAGAGCTGGGGTTTTGCGAGGAGAAATGGTTGTGGCCCCACCTGGCGCAAGGGATGAACCCTACAATTGATGAGATGCTTGTAATTGAGCGTCCGCCGCATCCCGCTGAAGCCCTACGAAATTGATGTTTCTGACTGTGCGACGGAGTTCTCCACTCAAGGGTATAAAGGCGGTGGTGAGCTCGGGCTTTCTTTCCAAATGTGTATCATAATCTTTTACTACTTTTTTTGTTTCCGGTGCATGTGTGACGCACCTCACCCCCAGTCCTGGAGAAAGAAGGTGGGGTGAAGAATGATGTAATATATATTATATATATATAATATATTTATATTTTATATAGTATATAATATATTCAGTGATATATATGCTATATATATATATATAAATACTATATTTAATACTTATATATGAATACATATCTGTTATAAGGTAAAAGGCGTTTACCATAATCACGCGTCAATGGACACCCCCGCCATCTCACAACCCGCTTCTGCAGCAAAGATAATGCGGCTGTTGCCAGAGTAGCCATATAAAACTGTTAACATTGTGTCTGTACATCTCTTATACACAACACGTTAGTTTCACGTAACAAGACATCAACTCAACTATATTAAAAGGTCAAAAAAGTCATAATATATACGTGTGTATAGTAATTTACCTGTACTATACTATACTTCGACTAATTATATATACTATCATCAAATAAAAAATAACGTTATTATTTAACATATTCATTGAGTACAACCAACAGGATTACCTCAAAGTTTATACCTAATCATATTCATCAATAACTTACCTACTATATACGTAATGGTTTTATTTATTAATCATTAAAGATACTTAATCATTAAAAGGTAAGCTCTAAATTTATCTCCGTAATTGTGAAAAAAAGTAAAAAGGAGAACAGAATTATTAGCACAAGAAGACTAAATAAGAAGATATAAAGTAATGGAGAAGAACAAGAGGGAAGAAAAGATTTAGAACAAAAGATTAAAAGGTGGAATAAATTAAACGTTGTCATCAGTCTTTCAATCTTTAAAATAGTTACTCCCATTATATGTTGAACTGAATCAAGCATTAAACATTTTATTAACTTTTACCTAGAAAAAAAGAGGTTTAAGAAAAACCTTAAATAAACCAAATAGGAATAATCATAACTCATTTAATCAACTGATTGATATATAAAACAGGATTATACAGTATAAAACTTTACTCAAAAACTATTTAAGCATAATAATATCACGGGTTATCGTCAATTTAAAATTATTTTAATTTCTACCATGTACATTGTCTTAGTCGGGAACTTAAACGGAATATTACTTTTGTAACTAGAGGGATAACCTTTTTAAACATAAAATATTAATCAGACATTTCTCCACGTTAACTTCTAATGAACCTTTCCTATTAACTTTGCGTCACTATTTGATTTTAAACATTTCCAATATCTTACAACCTTACTCAATAAGATCCTAAGCTTATCAACTCGCTCCATTTCTTAAAAGGGCAATTACATACTACATTTAATAAGTTGTTCAAATATCCATGGATTTCTTTTCAGATGTTATTTAAATAACCTCTTAATTCAATAATTAACTTAACAAACATTAACATTTATTTCCATTTTACAGTAAATTACCCTTCCCCCCAAAAAAAATTGTCTCGATATTGGATGGCATTGTGTACAGCTTTCCATTCCCATTTCTAAAGCGGACTCATGATAGTCAACCATTAGGGACTTAATCCTATCAAATGTGAGTAAATTACATGATGTCAATTCATCAACCGCAAGACACAGTAGAGCAACTATGTTTCAAGTTCTACTACCAAAAATCCCCTGTTGCAACAGAAACAAAAATAATCTCAAAATAATCTCAAAATTCAAGAACATAATATTTCGAATTATGTTATCAACATAGTTAAATTCATTTCATAATTGAAAGAATTCTTATAAGACAAATAATTTTATGATATTAATAAGTAAATTTAAAGATGTAGAATGTGCCTAGAATTTAAAAAGGACCTATAATTAGGGAAAGATTTACTTGGAGCAATAATGTGTTCTTCTCTGAAAGAAAATTTGAAGGACATTGCACATACTGTAAGATCAAGTGAGAATGATTCCAGAAAAAATGACGAAGGTAAGTGATCACCACATTGATGAAATGTTGCCTGAGGATTGATAATAGGATGGCAAAAAGATAGTGTCGTGAACTTGAATTAGGTGAGAGGTGATTACCTTAAATTTGAATAAGCCTGAGTATAAATTAGGGCTACTTAAAACTTTAAGTAACGTAATTCGTGCAAAATTTAAATTATCAGAAAAGCCAGTCCACCTAATGGTGTATATCTAGATGTATATATAAATGCAGGTTGATGTTGAAGTGAAAATTAAGTAATTAAAGCAGACCTTTCTTTTCGCATTAATAACAAGAATAGTTAACAAGATAACATTTAAGAAATAACTTGAATTTTTTTTTGATCATTTGAAAGAAATTAAATTGCTTTAGTCAATTCCATAAATTTTGTGACAATTCGTAACTTAGCGTATAACTAATAAAAAGTAAAAAGATACGGTAACTAGTGCACTGAGCGAGTGATATATGCACGGCATGCGAAAGAAAGGGTGACCGATGATCTGAGTGATTGAATTTTAGATAACGCACTCTTTATCCCATGGTTGCAAATTCTCTATCAACTACCAAACATAAAGACCCGAAAAATTATGATATTACGTTTCAATTATAGATTAATATCTATACTTATATATATATATATATATATAATATATAATATATATATAGTATATATAATACTATTTATATATACTATTTTATTTTATTCTACTATTATACACTATATAGTAGATTTAATTTACTATTATACTTGACCAGCTAGTCTATCTTTTGATTGGCTAGTGTGTGTTATACTATTATGTTATATATGATAGCACAGACTTTTATATAGTAATATATATATAGTCATATATTTGCATATTATTATTATAATATTAGTCTTATTTTATTAAGTTATTATATAGTTATTATAGTTATGAATATATATATTCATATATCACTATAATAATAGTATATTTATATAGTATATATATTATATATATAGCATGTAATATTATATACTAATATATATATAATTTACTATTTCTATCATATATAATATATTATTAATCATACTATACTATCTATAACTACTGTTATGTTGCGGGTATGCAACTATTAGGTATATATATATCTATTTAATATTATCATATTAATATTTATATATATTTTTTTTTTTTTTTTTTTTTAATATATATAATTATATATTCACTAATATACTTCAAATATCTAATATAATATTATAATATATACATATTATATATATTTAGCGGTTAAGATTTACCGATTATAACGTCAATATGTATATTAAAAATATTATGCTACACAGTAAAATGACAATACATTGCTGGAAATGTTGCGTACAAAGCGTTTGCACCCTGGAACATGCTAAAAAAAAAAAAAAAAAAAAAAAAAAAAAAAAAAAAAAAAAAATACTCAAATAAAATAGATACAGAGAAAAGAATAATTTCTTGGATACGCTAAGAGCCCATAAAGAAAAATGTAAAAATCCAATAATAATAATAAAAAATTATTGTTAATAATTATAGATAATATGAATTAGAAGGAACTCATTCAGAGACCCACCTATTTATTGCGTTCTTAGATAACAATAAATGACTTTAATATTCACAATTTGACCTTTTTTTTTTTTTTTTACTACAATGAATAACCAAAGCGCTATCACCGCAACCAGATGGCCTACACAGCGTACGGGGCTATCTAGAACTACGGGACAATAAGGCGCGTACAGGTAATTACCAATGTGCGAGGGTATCGGAAAACACAGCATCATTTGTATTTGGTGTAGAAGGGGGTTACCTAGCACACCTAACAAACAACCTATGTGGTGGTCCCATTATGGAAACTACAACAACCTATTCTACGTTCAAGTGGTACCGGAGAAAAAAACAATAGTGTGAACACTCGGTAGAAAGAAAATTTAAACTACAGAATACCTATTGGAACGAGAAAAAAAATTTAAAAACGCGCTATTCTAATGGCCCTATTTAATTAACCAATCATCTATCTATCAACATACAAATCACACAATCCCATAATGTAATATTACATTAAGAAATTAATTTTTTATCCTATTATATTTGTGTAAATCATTTCTTTGGGCAAAATTTAAGACGGATTACCAAAACAGGTATTACATTTACCACGATTGTAGCCCTATTTTTAGTTTTTGAGATATAATTTTTTTTTTTTTTTTTTTTAAAAATGTTCCAGGGCAAATTTTGAACAGCGATTCCCAGCAAATGTAAATAATTTATTTGGAGGAGGGAATAAATTTTAAGTTTGCTATGAAGGATAATAGAAAGTGGCCCAATATATATATATTATATATATATATTTATATAATATCTCATATATATTATAATGTAAATATTTATTTGGAGGAGGGATATAAATTTAGTTTGTATATACTTAATTGCTACCGTCATTTATAGGACTATACTAATAAATATTCCATGAATGAATGATGCAAAGGTCCTAGTGTTGGGTGGGACCAGAAAAGTATTCATAATATCGAAACTTACATTAAAGAGGAAGCATGAATTATGGTAGAAGTGGGTTTTAGACCACTTAAAAGAGGGAGAAAAATTTTTAAAAGTTAAAACTTCCAAATTTTGGTGAGAAAACTAATGACATGGTAATATTGCAAATACATAATAATAATATTAGTATTAAATAATCTAGAAATAGTTAGAAAATGCTAGTTAATAACTATGCTATAGTTAGACAGTTAATTAAATATTATACATAAGTTTTGACTACTTACCTATGAGATTACATGTGATATTTTTAATGATATAAGATTGTAATGAAAATGAATGTTACAAAATATACATTGAATTAATGCAGTTCACTTGACAGATGAATTTTATACTATTTATACTTAACCATTATGACTTATCATTTCATACTTTCTCTCTAGTTTTATCCATTGGTCAAAATATAAATATTTCTCAATATAGAGATGCAGATGATTTAAAAGGCTACCACAGTGACCCTGATTAATTTTCTATGTTTTAAAAATTGTGACCAATGAAGTCTAGATATTTTTGTGTTCGTAATGTCTAAAATCTGAACAACCCTCTTATATCACACAATTAAACACATATAAAATTCTATATTAAATCAATATTTTTAAAGGAAACCAATATTAATTAGTGCCTAGAATTTAGAAATTAAAAAAACTGAGATAATGCAGAAGATATATATATTACAATTATTTATAAAAACTTTTTTATTACAAAAGAAATAAATTTAAATAATTCAATATTTTGGCAATAAAAATATTATTACAAAAGCTATACAGTTAAATAATTACGAATTAAGTCCAATTAAATAAGATAATTACGTACACTGGTATCCTTTTAAAATACATCCCAGTTAACGGTGGGGTAATTTGCGAAAAGTTAAGACGGTCGTAAGGGTAACCTTCAAAGTCATACAATAGTATAACAACGTAGTGGAGATTAACTAAATACGATATAACACGCAATGAAAATACGCTTGGACACGACGAAAACAAAACAACAGGTGATAGGATTTAAGGTGGTTATTATAGAAGGAGGAATGTTAATGTATGGTACTTGGGTTGTAATTCCTGTCTGGGTTAGGCCCAGAAAGATTCACTGCAGAGAAACATTGTCACACTATTATATACTATACTATATAATACTATTTATAATATATATTATATATATAATTTATCATAATAATAATATATAACTAATTATAATATTATATATATATATAATCTATATGAGTTCACAGTAGTTCAGTGGATAAGATTAGGAACATGCATAACTAAAAAAAAGTATAACATACACAACATAAATAAAATTTTTGATTTCAGGAAGTTAAGCCTTCCGAAGAAATTAAAAAAAAATTTTAAATTGTATTCTAAATTGTATTAATACAATCGATAATAAAATATTGTAAAATCTTAATAATACGAAGATATAATGATTCTACCGGTACTGAAGACATTGAAGATTGCCATTGTAGCTTTTCACAGGTATGCTATACAGTTTATACATATAATTAAAAAACATATTATTTGTTTACTTTTTTATATTTTTAGGGGGTTAGAGAAGGAAGGGAAAGCGTAGTCACAAAACACGGTATAGGAAGAGAAACACAAAACTATAATCAAAATCGTTGACTTGCTTATGCCTGAGAGAACGGGTTCAGTTAGTGTAAAGAATAAAAAAAACTTACATGTGAGTTTCAAAGTATACCCATCGCGGAGTAAGCGCATCTTTGATTTATGAAGAGCTGCATTTTTTTAAACCACATTTATTGTTGAAAAATTTTAATTTTTATAAACTGTTATCTCTTTTATTTATTCTTAAATTCTAAGTAAATATTCAAAAAGTATTAATAAGATATTCTCTTTTGATATACTGAAATTTAGAAATATAAGTAAAAATGAGGTGTACCTGCGATGTTTTGATCTTAATTATGTGACATAATATTAATATATACCATAATTATTATATATATATCACTAGTATCAGTATATATCTACTACCTATTTAAGAATACGACTTTTCGATTATATAATATAATATATATATTATATATAATATATAGAAGCAAATATTGTATAAAAGGAAACTTTAAATTAATAAAATAAAAATGATTTTTAAAAATTAAGAAAAACGAGATTTTCTGTGTAATTTGAACCTTTGTTACATTGATCCGACAAGAATGGAAATGGAAATCCAAGGTGACGGGCATACTATGTGTACCGGCGGTCACTTAGTGGTTGTAGGTGACCCCGAATATGTATGCCAATCGATGGTTGATATTTTTTTATCATGTGGAGTAAAATCTTGTACAAATTATCCAAACCACAGTTGAATCAACTCTTCACATTGTATTAATGATGAGGTCTTGTTGTGATGTTATGATTAAAGCTTACCTGATAAACTGTACACGAAAGAGCGTGTTTGCAATGATTGGTATCATACCAATTTTTGTTTTGCCGTGTGTCCCTATGTTATTGGTTGAAATTGTCCTAATGTACTAACAATTGGAGTTTGAAGTTATGTCCCAGTAGAAAAGGTCATGTTATGTAAAAAAGTGGATAGGCTTTCTCATCATTCAATAATGGTTTTTAGCCAGTTTAAAACGAAATCCATTTTATTATTACTACATACTATAGTATATAAATATATATAATATACTCACTATGACTCGATCAGGCTTAACATATATGATGAATAGTGTGATATATATTATTAGTATAATATCTTATATATATATAATATATATATATTATAATTAATAATATATATATTATAACAAAGACCATTCTTAAAGAACACAAACAAAAAAATAACTTCCACCAACAACACAGTCCTAAGAAAAATAGAGCAACCACCACCTCGTATACTATATTATAATAATATATATATCACTCAACCTTTTGACATTTTAGATAGAAAATAAAAGAATGAAAAAATTTTGGAAAGAAATTTGCCCAAGAGCCGTACACAGATGTACGTGTGATGAGGATAAATGCAACATAAATGGCAACAGTAAATGAGACAGAATTACAAATTTTCTTTGCTCTTCATATAAAGAGATAGAGGGATTTAAATGATAATTATCCCAGTTTTGTTGATCCTTAAAGAATAGAAATTGTTAATGCCTATATATTTTTTTAAATAAATTCCTTAGTTAGAAAAAAAATTTGCCTTAAAAATTGCAAATTAACCTAATTGAGAAGCAGCTATATGAAGTGTAAATTTTCTTTTAAATAGTTTTTGATGTAGTGCATACGAGATGCTGTATTAAATACTAGCATTAAATTTTACAAATTTAACATAACTTAAGGCAAAAAAAATTTATGGTAGGAAGACCTAAGTTTATGAAAGCGTGCGTTAAAAGTGAGAAATAAAAAATTTTGATTCAAGCTATAGAAAAAGAAAAAATCTATAATCGAGTAAGGTGATGTTTGAGATAACAAAAGACAAAATTATGCTCTTGTGATTATCATGATACGCACACATGTAGCTTTGAAGCGTATAAATGACGAATTATGAGCTATAATTAGAGAAGCGATAGAATTAATGCCCGGATTATGTAACAGTTTTCTTTTATAGCACTTTAGATATGAGATATATTAATTAGTTATTTAGAATAATTTGAAATCAAAAAACTTTTGAAGAACATGTAGGAATAAATTGAGATTGAGAAAATTATTTTTTGAAGACTAAAACTGGTATTTAAATGCCTTTATCCCAAGAGGCTGGCAGTTTGAAAGATTTGCCAAAAAGTAAAAAATTATAAAGATTGGAAACCATTTTAACGAATTGTAAAAGACAAGAATTGTAAATAAGGCAGAACGGATGTGTCATTCGTATGCCTAACTCATAAACATTCGAGAAAGAAATAATAATGAAAGAAAAAGAATAATTTGATGTTTGTGCTATAATTAATAATTTGAAATTGTAGGAAATTGCGGGCTATGAATGCTTAGTCGAATGTTACCAAGATAACAACCAGAAACGAGCACCTGTAACGATAACATACACATTTTTAAAACGGTAACGATACCAACAAGGAGCTTTAAGTTAAGTTAAAATAAATACAAGTCATACAAAGATTAGAACCCAATTTGCTTATGCCTAGGATCTAGGATTGATTCGATGTGAAACACTAAACCAATACCCTCTAGAGTAATTTAATTTCCGATATTTGGCTTGTTGCCAAAAGTATATTTATTTTATAAATTCAATATTTATATTTATGGAAGCAACAGATGCAAATTTATAATATTAATAACTTGTTTTATCATTTGTGTTATTAAAAAATATTACCATAATTATTTTTGTATTTATTACAATGTAATACATTGCAGGAAGGTATTGTTCAACTGGAGTTTCCATATAAAGAATACAACAATATAATTAAGACGAATTAATCATATAAGATGAAAGAAAAAAAAAAAAAAAAAACAAAAAACATAAATACACAAAACAGAAAAAATATCCCATAATAAGAAGAATGATAATAATAATATACCTAATTTAAGATAAAGATTTAGATAATCAATATCATATTAAATTGTAGAGCTAGTTGCAGTAGAATGTGAAGTTACACGCGTTTGAAATGGTAATAGTCGCAGTTCCGATTTTGAAGAAAACTTTTACCATTAATTACAGAGAAGTATGGGTCATTACAAACACACATACAATAATTTTTTCCAACGTGTGACAATGCTGGTCCCCATATATAATAAGGAAAGTAGTGAAGTAATCGTGATGGTAATAACATATTTAATATGGTGGTAATCACGTTGGTGATACATAGATATGGTGAAATTTAGTGTAGAACCACTCAATTAATATTTAGTGGGTTAAATTCAATGTGCCATAGTATCAGTAAGTTAAATTAATAACTATTAAATCAGTGAGATTAGTAGTGATTGATAGTTAAATATATTGAATTTGTGTAATATTTGTAGTTTAGGGTTTTAAATAATAATTAAATAAGTACTCATATTTGAGGTGCGCATGTATGTATGTATTTATATGCATGATATAGTATATGTATGTATTGATATTTTGAAGGGGTATTGATAAAAGCTATTGTGTTAGTAACAGTGGAGAAGAGCATGACTCGAAAAGCGAGGGTAGTTCGCAAAATGGTGGAGTGGTCGAGGAAAATGTGTGGTAATTTCTCTCTACTGGGAATGGCACTAGTTGCTAGGAAAGTAAAGTTGGTAGAAGTAATTCAGAAATTAGGTGTTTGTAGTGAGCAGGTAGGTGTTTATCTTCCTGATATAATAATATTCAATATCCAATTCTTAGACATGTGATGTAAAATATTAAATAATTCAATAAACGAATATTTCCGAAGAGCGCTTCTGTTTGTGTGTTAGGGTGTTTTAATTCAAGACTTCTAATAGTGTTAGTTCATCGATGAAAATAGAAGGAAAGGGGCTGATGGATGTTGTGAGAGCATGATTGATATGGCGTTAAATCATTCCTAATTAACAATGAAGGATTTCGTCCTTTAAGGAGCATACCTCAATGTTTCAGTAAGGTCAATTCTTTCCAGAAATTGATTTGAAAATTTTGCTCTTGGGATGAGATGTGTCTATGATGCTTTTGAGTGAGTTAGGTCTTTGGGTGTGAATTCTATTGAAAGGTGAATGACGATGTACATTGAATTTCGAAGAATGATTTAATTCAGCTCTTCACTGGTTGTAGAATATTTTCTCTTCAGTACAGTTAATTGCTGAAATAATAAATTCAATGTCAGTGACTGTTGCAAGGGGTTAGCCTGAAATAAAGGACGGAATTCATATGTTTTTGCTGATTTTTATTTGTTCAGGAGTGACTTAGAATTAATGTCTAAATTTTATTATCATGATTAGAAATCGTGTGTGCTCCTCGTCTAAGATAATTGTGTCGGTGTGGGGTAGAGTGTTTCAAGCTAGTTAAAGTAAATTCTAATTAGAACTTTTATATTAGACTAGAAATTTAATTATAAATTTATTAAGTGTCTTTCATAATTCTTCAAAAGTAGAAGGTATCGGTGTAATATTCATACGAAAATGGGAATATAGATAAGTTTTCCTCGGTAGTATCTATTAATAATTTGTGAAGTTAGGTAATTATCCTTTTTTAGTTGATAGATTAATCCAGATGTTCCAGTAGAGTGAAATGACCAATTGACTTTTAGTCTGTATAGATAAGGATAAATTAGTTCAATTTGAAGTGTTAGTAAGTCATGCGTTTTAAGCCCTCTCCATTAGCTTAGAGATCAATAATTGAAGTTTATTATATAGTGTCTAATTAACGCGATTTTATCCGTGTTGTTCTTCCTGTACGCTAGCATAGCAAAATTGGTAAGATGAAGATCCGAAGTAGATAAAAGAGACGAGATAATAAAGATAAGAGAGATGCAGGGAGAGTAAAAGATAAGATATAAGAAGTGATAAAAGAGACGAGATAATAAAGATAAGAGACAAGAAGATGGAGATGATAGAAAGCCTAATATTTTAAATGGCTAATATTTGTTCTTACATTATTGTAACAGCGTAACAATCGTAATAACGCATCTGACGTATCCAATTCTTGTTAAAAAAAAAATTCCAGGTTAGCTTGTAACGTTTATTTATACGAATTATATTATAGAGGTTTGACCACAGTTAGACAGTCTGTGGCAATATAAAGTATAATACTACTCTTACTGCCACATACGAAATCTATATCTTAGCAAGCTAATATATATATATTAAATATATACTATAATAATATTATATATTATATATACTAATTAATATATATAATATTACTAATATAATAATAAATATTGGTTTATGCATGAAATTTGTATATTAAGTTAAGGTTACATAATTTATAATATAATAATAATTGTAATAATTATTATATTATTAGGTTTATTATTTTATTTTAATATTTTATTAATTTTTTTTTAATAAATAGTATAATATAACAATATATAACTCAGTATCCTCAGGGTAGAAAGTACATTCCTAGGTAAAAGGTAGTATTACTCTGAGTATTTTATAGTTAATTCAGTAGGGAGTAGTAATGAAGATAATAAGTTACCTAAATACGCACAGTATGGAACATTCTGATACGTCACTGAGAAATTTGAGAGCGTAAGTGCATACTAACCTATATATATATAGATATATATATACTATATATCAAACTATGTTTGTTACTACTTTTAAATTTATAATATATATAATAATATAATATATATATTAATTAATATAATATAATATATATAAATATATATTTAATTATAATAATATATTATATATAAATATAATATAAATTATATATTATATAATATTAATATTATATAAATTATATATAATTATATATATATATTTATAAATATTAATATATTAAAATATAAATTATAAATATATTTATTAAATATTAAATAATATATATTAATATCATATATAACTAAATATAAATATGTAATTATATATACTATATATATAATAATATATTATTTTATTAATAACTTAATAATATCATAAACTAATATTGTATTATCATAAATATAGTAAAATACTAGATAAAATATATATATAAATATATTTATATACTATTACTTTATAATTAATAAATAACTATATATATAATTATTATATATATACTTATTTAAATATAATTCATTAATTATTATAACATATAATAATTATATAATTACATCTACTGAATAATATACCTATTATAATTAATTATTCATAAATTTATCTTTATATATAGTATATATACAATATATATATAATAAATATATAATTAATTCTATGTCACAGATTAACGATGGTGATATCTATTACATTTGGACGTGGAGTGAAAACAAAGAAAGGCTGCTTTTAAAAATGTAAGCATTTACCTTTTTCGGCTTGAAATTCGTAAATAATTAAAATAATTGTTCGTTAAACGCCTCTAACATACAATAAGTCTATATACGGGTGTCAAACTGTGTGTGTGTGCACCGCGGTCATCACCACTGGCTATCTAAATTGCCCGCGAGTTTCTATAAGCTTGCGTGTAATATGTGCTCTCTCCGCGCATCGACATTTAACGAAAATGTTCAACTTTCACAACCTCTATCTCATCCAGGTTTCAAAGATTTAATTGTGACTTCGATGATATAAATATACGAATAATTTAATTATTAACAATCCGAATATAATTTTTTCTCTTATCTTTAGGATTAGCACATATTGAACATCAATTTAATTTGCAGAAACAATCATTAATTACCAAATACTAATTTACCTAACCCAATTAGCATTATTTACAATATATTTTAATTAGTAACCTGTAACAATAGCAATATACCATTTACCTATAATATAATAGTTATATAATATAGTCGTACGTTAAGTGAGTGTACTCCAACTACCAATATAATAATTATGGATACTGCTCAGTATATATATAAATTCTTAATCTAAAACACCCCGCAATGTTTAAATACTATATAAATAATTAAAAGTGAGCTAATATCGTGGTTGAGGGAGTAGTATTCAAATAACCCATAAACATGTCCCAAAGTTATGTGATAAGCCTATCCCATTCTCATACTATGTTGTCCCCGAACCTACAATAATATGATGATTAGTAGTACTCGTAGATAATAACTTTCCGGCATCCATAAAATTGTAATAGTAAACTTTTAATATATAAGATAACACATACTATTTCATTTTTAGGAATTCTTTCTTATTATTGTATTTTGCCTATTATGTAATACCAAAATAGACTAGAGAACCTGCAAATCAATTAATATGTATCACGCTTCATTCTCATAATATATAAGTGTTATTATATTGACTTACAATATAATATAATACTACTAAATATAAAGAATAACTTAATATTAATATAATACAGGGAGCGTATAATATATATGTTATATAGATAGATAAATCCGGAGTTGATTACCGGATGCAACATATACAATTGAGTTCTTTAGGATAAATAATGAGCTTTAATTGGGTGCTTGATACTAAAATATAAGTTATAGGAGAAACGCTAATACATGCTTAATATACTCCACTCCAACCTTAACTATAATATATAATCTTTATTTCGTTTTTAGTAATCAAATGTATAAGATATTTATCTTTTATTAGCCTTAGCTATAGCAACATAATGAGCTGTATATCAATATAGAGACTGCCGAATTCGAAGTAAAAATTATAAGGAAATGTATTGGACTATAGATTGAGTGACAAGACATAAGATTTGAGTCAATAAAAAAGTCCTCCATTATCAAATCACTATACACTCTAATTACGAATGATGACGAAATATTTAAAATCAGCGTAAGTAGTGACGTCTCACATCTATGCCCCTACATAATACATAAGTACGTATATGTCTATCTGTACAT
>JABUQX010092539.1:17500-20437 GCA_015478945.1 Trachelipus rathkii | reverse complement strand
CGAGTGGCAGAGGCAGAAAAAGGTGCAAAATAGGGAGTGAATGGCAGATTTTGTCAGAGGGTATGGTTGTGCCACCTGGGCCATGGATTAAACCTATATGACGATATGCCATAGTGAGGTCGCGCAGTCCCGTGAAGCTCTAGGTTGTATTTTGTGACTGCGACGATTCTCACTAATTGGCATATTGAGGGGCGTAAGCTGGGTTTTCTTTCGACTTGTGCTTCATATTCTTCTATTACTTTTCTTTTTCGATGCTTGTCACTCACCTTACCCCCAGTCTTGGGGAAAAGAGGAAGATGAAGAAGATTTTTCGTCTTTTCGAAACCAAAATTAGGAAATCTAGTACATGCTACATGAGCACATGGAACATGCCACATAGTCAAATAGTCTTTCTGAGCATGGGCGTATACAGGGGGGAGCAGGGGGGCGCTTGCCCCTCCCTAAATCTTGCAAATAAAAAAATGAACCTTATGTTTGCCAAACGACGTTTTTAAGGGTCTATTAGTTAAAAATCTGAAAAAGACGTATCAATTGATAGATAATGAAGTGTAATATAATACTAACGTATTATTAAACTTGACATTTTTCTAAAGAGTTTTAAGATAGTTTTGTTCTTCATATGCTTGAATCAACTTTCTGTGTGTTTTTATTACAGTAGCTTCATCTTTGGCAGATTCCGATAGAACTCTCAGTTGCGGCTGCCAAAGCTGCTAAATCAATCATCGGAAAGGCGTACCCGTTGATATTCAGTTCAGTCAGCACATCAAAAAACAATTGCAGAAATTAAAAAATTTCAGCAATTTTGAGGACCATAATTTCTATAGGAACACAATGACTTACCTTTATGAGTATAGCCTGCATGATGCAATTTTTGAAGACGTTTGAAACTTCGATTAGCAGTGGTGATGTGGAAATTGAAAAAACATATCAAGACAATTCCAAGGAACGATGATTTCAAAATGAGATTCAATTTGTGCAAATTATCGTAAAAATTGTCGCGGATTGCAAAAAAATTTGGGTTTACTCCCATATATTGCCGATGAAATTGCGGATTCACGAACAATGAACAATTATCTATAGGATTAAGGTTTTCGATCTTGAAAATATGCTGTTCGAGAAAGAATTTCAGGGGTTAAGTTCTTGAAGATGATGGTAAAACATTGCCAAAAACGATTGATTTTTTTAGAAAAAGAAGTTGGATCCGGTCTGTGGGTTGGTCAGAGGTACGATTTCTGCTCAGCGATCTCAGGGAAAGAACTTGGCGTTCAAAAGAAACTGCAGGAAAATATAAAAAAGGATTATATTTTCACTGTGTAGACATCGGCTTAATTTGGTCATTAATTACCTAAAACATTATCCGGAAATCGAAATAACTATTACCCCAATAGAAACCATTAAACTTTTTCACGACTAAAAGAAAATACATTCCAAATTGCCTAAACGTTATGAAACCCGCTGGACTCAAAAAAATATAGTATGCTAATTTCCATCAATATGATAATAATCGCTGAATGGTTAGAAATTGCAAAGAAGCAACATTCAAACAAGAAAAGCACTTTTCTATTATACTGTTCGCAACAAAACCCAATTTCATTATTACTTCTTCCGTAATAGCCAAATATTTTGCTTTAGTTTGAACTAGTGGTTAACATTATTTCAAACAAAAACTATACCTTTGTGCAGTGCTCTGATCATGTCCAAAGAATTTTAAAAGTTGTCAAAGACCACTGTAAAACTGCTGATCAAATAATTTCTGATCTGCTCTTATCGCCAATGTGTTACTGCTGATATTCTTAGTAAGAACTTGCACCACCTAAAAAAGTACCAATCCAAACAACATAAAGCAAATCATCCTGCTGAAACTTCTGCTGAAAATTGGAAGCGTTCTGTACTTGTGCCTTATCTTGACTCACTTTCATCCTTTAGAACTAATTTTCGGAAAACAACCGTGCCAGCATTTCATCTTTTCATTTTCTTATTTAGTTTTCCGTAGACATTTGCGTGAAAGAGTAAAAACTTTTCAGGTTTTATAATCTTGATATACAACAAAATCTTACCGAAAACTGGCTATACCTTGACTGGCTGGATAAAAAAGAATAAAACAAAAGTTGAAGACTTCGGAACTTAACTGAAAGTCATTAAAGAAGCCGACCCTTTTTCCCTCAAATGAAAAACCAGTTCTATAATGTCTAATGTGATCGGTTCAAACGAATATTGAAAAGTCTGTTCAGCACTCGGCGAAGACAAAGATTTGGCTAGAAAACACAAATGAACGAAACAGCTAATGGACATGTAGGATGTATCATAGAATAAAAAATAAAAGTTGAAAAAATAACGAAGTAGAAAACAAATGCAATTGCGAAATTCGCTGAATCCAAGGTGTCTAATGCTAGATTAATTAATATTAGTTTACCACTCAGACTCGAAGTACGCGCCAACACCACCAAGGAATAAATAACTCAACCTTGCTAGACCTAAGCAAATCTGTACACATACACACACGCACACACGCACATACACACACACTCACACCAAACACACACACACACCACACACATATATATATATATATAAAATATATATATATAATATATAATATATATATATTATATATATATATACTATATATATATAGATATATATATACAGGTGATTCCAAAACCTCTGCGACAAACTCAGAGGGCTGATAGAAGCAAACGATAAGGAACAGTTATTGTTAAATAAGCTATGTTGTAGACGCTTCGCTTCAAAGTTACGATAAAGAAGTAAACCACTATGTTGTTTACGCTCTTATTCTAACCGGAGATTTGGTAATTCTAATTTATGTATGTGTACGTGCGTACATCTGTGTATCCGAGGTTTGATAGAGTAAACAATAAGAATATTTGCGTAAACAACGTATGTGTTTGACCGGAGGTTGTAAAGCAAACAAATGTA